>JAMFTG010001170.1:0-5000 GCA_023974075.1 Chaenocephalus aceratus
ACGATCAGAGCCGAATTTGAACATTTCCTTTATCGTGTGACATCGGGTGTCAATTTCAGGACAGTGTGACAGGGGCTTAAGGTAAAACGTTTATGAAAATGTGTTTGAAAGCTTGTCCCTATATTCTCTGTGAAATTAAAAACATTATCACAACCTTTTTCTGTTTGTTTCCCCAACAGGAGACAAGCGCTTCGAGTGCACCCAGTGTCAGAAACGCTTCAATGAGGATGACCACCTGACGAAGCATTATAAGACTCACATTAACACCAAGACCCTGTGAGCTGCTGCCCAACGTTTACACAGACACACTCTATGAAACTAAAGACTGTATTAGAGGACGGAGGGGCAGAGGAGACGATACCAAGGGAGTGTCTGTGACTTCTCCCGTTATGGAAATACTCCAAAAAAAGTCCCGATATCCTCTCTCACTCTGGACACTGTGTAGCGTGGTGTACAAATAAACCTTCCTAGTGGACTTCAGACGGATCCAGCAAACGTATGAATAATAGTTTTATGTATCTTTTTTTTTCCTCGATCTCCGACTGACCGTGCAAAAAATGATGGGGATTCAGACGCTTATTTGCTTATTTATAAACCTCTTCTGGATGAAGATCATACATGTTATTATTCAGACCCAAGACCACAAGACTCTATATACAGTTCCCCTCTTTTTGTATTTTTTATTTCCCCCACTTGTTTTTTCACTTGTTTGTAGTGAGTAAGAGCTCCCAAAATTGGCTTTAAAGCACCAAAAAAGGCAAAAATAATACAATTGTTTTGTACATTTCATGAAATATGTTTTTACCTCAATGAAATGGTAATAAGTGGTGTTTAAGTTATTTGTGTTTTAGCAGGAGTGTCTGCTGATTTAAAACCTGTAAATCCGCCTACAAACAGTTAAACACGAAAAATGAACTCCCCTTACAGACTTTTGGAAACATTGGCTATTTTTAAAGTGTGTGTATTCATACTAATAACATAACATTATTATGGATAATAAACTAACAATTTTTTCATACAATTGTTAGAAATTCCATTCACAAATATGTAAACGGATCTTGACATAGAAAAAGAAATGAGACGCAGAAGACTATGTAAAGACAAGGACTAAAAACAAAACAGCAGAAATCTTCAGTCTCTGGCTTAGAAAAAGTTTTCATATGCAGTGGAGGGCCAGAAGTCACTGAGACTTTAAACAAAAAAATGTATATTTCAAAATCAACTTCAAAAGAAACTGGCAAAATAGGGAAATCTGAGCAGTTTAGTATATATTGGTGAACATCCAGCTGGAAATTATACATATTGTAGTCCAAATACAACATTAAGGACACATATCAATGTCAGAAAACGTTACAAAATAAATTAAATACATTTGGCTTAGTCTGAGACATGCAAGATTGAACATTACATTTCAAGTATTGACCATTTTGGTCAAGATTAAGGAACATTTCGACTTAAAGAAAAGCTGGTTAATGGGCTTAAGTCTTCTATTATGATTAGGTGTAATGTCACAAAGTTCAAACATATAATTAGAGAATGATGGAGGACCCAGGCTTGATCCTTGTGGAACACCAACTATGATTATACCAAATGTTCTGAGTGATTGGTCAGTATGTTTAATGATATAAAAGCAGGATGTAATCTATTACCAACTTCAAGGAAATTATACTCTCTTATTATTAATGGATTCATTTAGAGGAAACGGTTAAGTATCATGTTTTTTAGGAGTTTGTGACTGAATCAATAACTTGATGGCCAAGGAGAGTCATTATTTCACATGTAAATCAATGTAAACTACCTAAAAATATCTTCTTTTTTAGAGAAGTACTGCAAAAACTTTCACATTTCTGGAATACTTTGAATTCCCTGTGTTGTCAAGAGGCTGAGTTTTAAAACCCTGAAACAATAATTAAGTATATAAACTAATAATAACAAACTATCACAATAACTTTTTATAATAAAGTTTGAGAAATACGGTCAAAGAGGTCTCTTAAGTCTCCAGGTGCTAAGGATTTAATTCAGTTCAATATGAGTTGGTTTTCCATCTTCGATATTACAAAAGGTACGCTTACGTCTAGGGCTGGGTATCGAAGTTGTCATTTATTGAGATTTCTAATATTTGGCCAAGTTCATTCTCAGAACTTGTTCTTTATCACACATTTGGGTGGTTTTAACACAGTTCTCTGTTAGCTTCTTGAATGGCTGCTTGTGTTTTTAGACATTTTATTTCAACATCGGACCGGAAATGTTTTTTGTTTGTTTTTTATTCAAATGTTTCTACTTCATCTTGTTAGGTATCAAAAAAAGAATGATACCCAGCCCTACCTACACTATGTGTACTAATAAATAACTAGGGTAACTGCTATTCTGCTTCACTCATGGTATCATTTTGATTTGAGGATTTGTAGCCTATGCATTGCTGTATATACGATCAGTTTTACAATGATTTGGCCTAACTTGACAATCCCTCGCCGAGATGAAAAAGTTATCTTTCTCAGGCCTTTGATTTGTTGCTTTATACATGCCTTTATTCCAGCTATGTGATAGCTTTAATTCTGAATTAACACTTTTTGTGATAAACAGATGACCAACATTAGACCTACTGTACAGTATTCACATCATTTCCTTTAATGTCTCGTGCTTTACAGAAAACATTGTTGCTTATTTTTTTTTGAGATATTGAAGATTAACTGACCTTTTTCCTGACCGTTTGAAGTCAAATGTGTGCGGGGGTTCCTTTTGTTTAGATAAATACACCAAGCTATTGTAAAATAAGCTTTTTGGTCAAATTAGCACGGTGCCATCGGACAGCAGGTACCTCTGCTTTGAGTTTTCACTGTTTCAATACATGCTAAACAGCTTTGACCAAAAAGCTAAAGTCAGATTTATTTACTTTGAAGCATTTTCCTCAAAGTGCTTCACAAGGGCGACAGATAACTTAAGCTTACATGCAGGTGGCCAATATTTGGTGTATTTTTCAAGAATGTGTCTAAAGACATGCTATTGGGGGACGGATAGACAGAGCGTACTCATATTTATGTTTGTATTTCATGTCTGCATAATGTAAATACAGTGTGTGTCCTGGTAGACACCGTAAATGTAGGATATTAAAACCCAAAAGTTAAGCTGCCTAGTGTTGTGGTCGGCGTGGCCGGCCTGAAGGAAACAGACTTTGTACAGTGTGTAAGGAATAAAATATAATGTGACATTGTATAGCTTCATTCCTGCTTTGTATAGGACTTCGAGATCTTTTTTCTATTGAATTAAAGATGCCTTAGACAGCTGCTCCCAGTATTCAAAAGTAGTCTAATTCCAGGTAACAACATTTGTACAATTATTTTATGTTTTTTAACTTCTGTTACATGCTAATGTAATGTGCACTAATTTAAAATCCCAGGTTCCTAAATTTGTAAATTTGATCTTCATTGTAATTCAGTTTAATGAGATTTTCCAAATTGAGACATTTCTATTGGTTGGTTTCGGTGAATGAAATGCGTCTCCTTCTCCAAGCCTGTATGTTGTACATTGTTCTGCAGCCATGTGTTTTATTTGTTTGGAGAACCCAGAGAACCAGCAATTCCTTTTTTGTTACTTCTGTAAAAGTTGCTGAACATAAATGTTGCTCCTTTTCTACAGTCCACCTCCCTTAATAAAGAACTCCAACTATTTCTGCTGCTGCTTTCATTTGTTCCGAGTCCCATTTTAGCATAAAGGGGGCGAAGCCTGCGAGCTGGTTCAGGCAGTCAACTCGAGCACCAATGATACACTAACACGTGACGCACCTCGTCCCTCTGACAACCAACCAAACACATTCTCCTAAACATGCCGCTCTATTGAAGCTGCCAGGTCTTCCTGCCTCTGCCTCGCGCTGCTGCCACTGCTGTGTTCACGTGCTATTGCTGCGTTCATGTTCCTGCTGCTGTGTTCCATGTTGCTGCTGCTCGCCTGCAGGGAGATCAGTAAAAAGAGAATTGCAGAATTTCAAGTGACTAGTTATAAAAGCATGTAGGCCTACAGTAACAATTTTAGCAGGAGAGTTAAAAAATGGTCTGATCCTGGCGATGTTCCTTAGGGACGTTTTGAGTATTTCCATTCTGTGGTACTGTACTCAATTTAAAAGGGAAATATTGCTCTTACTGCATTTATTTGATACTTAGCGTTACTTAAAGTTACTTTTACATTAAAGGTCGGTTACCTTTGTTGGTGATTGGCTAATGGTTACACAAGCTGAGCTCATCGAGAAAATACAGAGAAGGGCAACGAAGCTGGTTCCAGAACTAAAGGACCTACCATATCAAGAACGACTGCAAAGTCTTAAGATCCCGAGTATGTATTAAGGAAGGGCGAGGGGAGATATGATCGAAGTTTTCAAATATCTCCACAACATCTACAAAACATCATGCCCACTACAACGGGATTATAACACCAGGACTCGTGGACAGTGCCTCAAGTTGAAGAAACAGTACTCAAGACTGGCTATCCGCCGCAACTTGTTCAGCCTGCGTGTGGTTGACTTGTGGAATGGTCTGCCAGAAAGCGTTGTCACATCCAAGACGGTTAACTGTCTCAAGTCCCGCCTCGACCACTACTGGTCAAACATCACCTTCACTTTGGACTATGTGACTGTTGCCAGCATCCACAGTATATAAAGAACAGTGATCTACTTATTTATGAGCGACTAAAAGCCAAGGCCTATTACAGCCGTATCCTATTGATTGAAGTCACAACATCGTGATGACATCATAAAGTGGCCAAAATCAGATCAGCTCATTTTCAGACAGGTTTTTATAAATGGATCAAAAAGAGAGAGAATCTTTGTTCCTGAAACTTTCAGAGTCTCTTTCCACAGAGGGGACACATGTTGATGTAGAAGAGACATGAAGAAGAGGGGACACATGTTGATGTAGAAGAGACATGAAGAAGAGGGGACACATGGTGATGTAGAAGAGACATGGAGAAGAGGGGACACATGTTGATGTAGAAGAGACATGAAGAAGAGG
>JAMFTG010001170.1:10000-69509 GCA_023974075.1 Chaenocephalus aceratus
AGGATACGGGTGAGCTGGGTTTCTCTACGACCTAAGGCAGGAGTAGCTGAAAGGAATCCAGGACGCTTCTCGTCAAGTTAACTGCGCTTATTAATACAATGATACGGTTACAAGGAACACAGCTGTGGTTCCTCTCAGTCAAGTCCCTGATCCACAGTCCTATACGCAGTTAGCTGTTTACCAGTTGCCTGAATGAAAAGAGAACGTTTCTCCATTTAACATCTTGTTTATATGTCTTCTTCCTATTGGCTGACGTCAACGGGGGCGGGTCCTGCTTCGTCTTCTTCTGTAGTCCTCCGATGACGTCGCCATCTCTTATGATATTTTATTATACAATTCTTCTAATGTGTGTTGGTCATTAAACACATAATAATATTAGTAATGCAGCGTCGATGAGTGAGAGTCGGAGACGCTGTGTTTAGTAACGGCACGCGTCATTCTCCTTATATTCACATACACGATCGTTAGGATAAATATCACTGGTCACCGGCTTGAGCTTCAGTATCAGGATCCATGTATTTATGATCCTCTCACTGTGTCCTTCACATGCTGATATCCAAGAGAGGGAGTCACACAGTCACCAGATGGAGGAACACCGGGTCTGAGTTTTTTCTAAATTGTTTGGCTTTTTTCAAAAAATCTCAAAGTTCTGACTTTTTCTCAAAATTCAGACTTTTTCTCAAAATCTCCAAAATCTGACTTTTTCTTAAAAAAATTACTTTTTCCTCCAAATTCTGACTTTTTCTCCAGAGAGGAAGGAGTCATCACATGCAGAGCATCAGCTAGTTCCTGAGCAGTGTCCTTCACATACTGATATCCAAGAGAGGGAGTTACACAGTCACAAGATGGAGGAATAGAAAGCAGTATTCAATGTTTACTTCAGATTAGCACGTCAGAAATGAGCATGCTTGATGTCTCTCTCCATAGAGGCTGAGTCATCATGTTAATCACATAGCTATCATCTGCCTCAAACAGTCCTGGTGCTCTTCTAGGTCATCACACATCCTGTCATGTTCATAGCTGCAGTTGGGATACCTTTGTTATCACGTTACTCTCATGTTGGAAGAGGACTTTCAGTATTTACACAACACTGACACTGCTACAGTAAATGATGTCCCTTAAAGTTCCGGAACAATATATCGATCGTTTCTCCCAGGTGACATGGTGGCGGAGGATGGGAGCGGCTGTGTTTCCTGGCTCTTCTTCCTCTGGTTGAACCCTCTCCTCAGACGGGGGGAACGAGGGGATCTGTGCAGACCAGCAGATGTGTATCGCCTCCCCAGGAAGCTTCGGACGTCTGTGGTTTGTCGAAACTTCCACCGGTGCTGGGAGTCCTGCAGACGCGGAGCAGAGGTGGCTGACGGAGAGGAGCAGTGGCCCCCGCCGCTCAGCAGGAACCTGCTCAACGGCACCTGGAGCTCAAACCACCAGGTGGGGCTGCAGCTCATGTACTCATGTACTTATACAACAAGCAGAATTATTATCCTTAATATGATTCTGTCCTCTCTCCTCAGGAGGAACCCTTGGAGCTGCAGGGAGACGTCCGCCTGCTGAAGGTTCTTCACAAAGCCTTCGGGCTGCGATACTACCTGCTGGGCGTCCTGAAGGTCGTGGTCAACATGCTCAGTTTCTCCGGCCCGCTGCTGCTCAGCAGCCTCGTGAACTTCATGGAGGACGAGGAGGCTCCCATCAGTTTGGGAGTCTGGTGCTCTGTGGGACTCTTCATCACCACGCTCCTCACCTCCTTCCTCAGAAACATCTTCGTCTTCGAGGTGTCTAAGGTACAGTAAAATACATGTACAAGCTATAATACCAGTAAAGGTAGACATATCAGTGTTTCCCACAGATCTGAAATATACTTGGGGGGGTGCTGGTAGCGGGGGGGGCAGAGCGAACAGGTGCAAGCAGGGCCCATAGTGATAGCCCTAGTTTAAATCTACTACCCACGAATAAACATATGGCCATGGGTTACTATTTACTATTACATTGTCCAAAAGTTAATCGATCGCAGATGGCGTCGTGGTCGCGGACGGAAAAAAAAAATGAAAAAAGAATTATTAATTATTATTTATTTTTTTAAACCTAAATGGGTTGCGAAATACATTTGGGTGGCCGTTAATATACCTGGGCGGCCCGCGGCCCAAGTAAAGTCTTTGTGTGGGAAACCCTGTATATCTATATATATTCTGTCACGCCCTGGCTCAAGGACGGACAAAGGAAGGAGACCACACCTGATTCATCCAATTGAAGTGCATTTATTTAAAGAAACTAAATTAACTATGAAGTCAGTTAATCAGTAATGTGTGTAGTGTGAACATGCATCAGTATATAAAGAAAGACCAACCAAACCAAGGTCCAGGAGAGCCAAGCAACCCAAGAGGAGAGAAAGACTGAGTGCTCAGGCACCCATACTTGTAGCTGAGCAGTCAACCCAAATCAGGTGTCAGCAATCTCTCCTGATTTGGGGAGTGGCTAACCAGGACCTGAGTCTAAGGCCTAGGGGCCGTCACAATTCTATACAATAGAATCAAATTAGATCAAAACTCAAACACAACAAAGATAGTAGTGATAGTAATAATGATATCAACAGCCATAAAACATTAATAAATAAAGTCCTTCATTCAAGCACTTCATATTTGAGAGGATGCATTTATATGTATTTCTTGTTTATTTTTTGTAATTTGAGTTTAAAATAATATTGATTAGTTTTTCATGGTGACATATATACATTTCCAGTTAAATGAACTTTATAAAATGTGCTTTGATCTCCTAATGTTGACTGGCTAGATGCCCACCAGGGACCTTTGTTGTTGCTTAATCCCCCTAATCCCTTATTAGGATTAAACGGCAGCAAAAAAGCCCAAGAAATACTTAAAATGAAGATAAATCGAGCATCAACAATGTGAAGTGTGTGTGGAAAGGAAATATCTGCCAATATGTATTTATCAGAATTTAAAAAACTCAATAGTTATCTCAATAACATCTTCGTCTTCGAGGTGTCTAAGGTACAGAGGTGGGAAGTAGTGGAGTACAAATACTTCGTTACTGTACTTAAGTACACGTTTCTCAGTACTTTACTCCACTACTTATTTTTCTGACGACTTTTTACTTTCTACTTCTTACATGTTGAACACAAATACCTGTATATCCATAATTTCCTGGTCTTCTCTAAAGAAGAGGGACCAATGGAAACGTTGTCATGGAAACATTCATTAGCTAACAATGACATTATTGTTCTATTAATATAAAGGGAGGTCAGGTACTCTTTAAAGCAGCTGCTAGTTATGGGTACTTTTTACTGAAGTACACTTCAAAGCCTCTTTACTTTGACTTGAGTAAAGAAGTTTAGTCAGTACTTCTATTTTCACCAGAGTATTTGTAAACACTAGTATCTGTACTTCTACTTGAGTAAAGGATGTGTGTACTCTCTGCTCAGGTGTCTCTTTCGGCCCGCGCTGCTCTCATGTCGGCGGTGTACGGGAAAGCTGTGCGGATCAGAGGCAGCAGTTTGTCCGGAGCCACGCTGGGCGAAGTGGTGAATCTGATGAGCACCGACACCGGACGCGTGGTCAACTTCTTCAACAGTTTCCACGAGTTGTGGAGCCTCCCCTTCATGCTGATCATCACCTTGTACCTGCTGTACCTCCAGGTGGGGGTGGCGTTCCTCGGGGGGCTCAGCGTGGCTCTGATGCTCGTGCCTTTCAACAAGTTCCTCGCCTCAAGACTCCTCAGAAACAACCAACACATGCTCCGACACAAGGACACACGCGTGAAGGTGGGAGCGGAGGTTTTTAATTAGTGCTGTGGAAGGAGAAGGAGTGTGTATTTTAACAAAATAATAATAACTAACATTAATGCATTTAATTATTTCTTGTAATTCTTTTTAAATTTGAGGTTAAAATAATATTAATTAGTTTTTCATGGTGACATATATTGATTTCCAGTGAAATGAACTTTATAAAATGTACTTTGATCTCCTCATGTTGACTGGCTAGATGCCCACTAGGGACCTTTGTTGTTGCTTAATCACTTATTAGGATTAGACGGCAGCAAAAAAGCCCAAGAAATACTTAAAATGAAGATAAATTGAGCATCAACAATGTGAAGTTTGTGTGTAGAAAGGAAATATCTGCCCATATATATTTATTAATAGTTATCTCATGCTTTAGGGATCCGAATGTTAATGCAATTGTATAAAAAGAAACAGACAATTGTTGTTATATAATCACATTTTTCAACACTTAATACCTTTTTAAAGTGGTTTAATTTGAAATTTAATAATTGACAATTGAAATATTAAACCCTCGTAGTAAAAATAAAAGCTTATTTGAGATAATAAAGGAACATTTTGTGGATCCAAGGCAGGATTCATGCAGTTTTTGCCCCAGAACATTTTGGAGATCCACAATATTCTCCTACCAATGTGTCTTTCTTCTCTCCCAGTTAATGACCGAGGTCCTCTTCGGCATTCGGGTCATCAAGTTCTACAACTGGGAGCCTCATTTCACGCAGAAGATCAACGCCTGCCGTAAAGAGGAGCTGTCGCACCTGAAGGCTCTGAAGTACCTGGACGCCATGTGTGTTTACACCTGGGCGGCTCTACCTGTGGTCATCTCCATCCTCACCTTCCTCACCTACACCCTGCTGGGGCACCAGCTCACTGCCGCCAAGGTACTTGACTCTTTAAACTGTTTTGATGCATAATCAGGGGGTCCGCGGGGTCTTAACAAGTATTAAAAGCTGATAAATCAATTTAGCGAAAATGAAGGCTATTAAAAAGTATTAAAGGGCATTTTCCAAGGTTTTACATTTTGTAGCTTGTTTTCAATAAGTATATGAATGGTCCAGAGAGGTTGTGTTCTACAGTCTGCCTGAATGTAATCATGGCGTAGGTGTGTCGTGAGATTCTGTGGAGTTTATTGATGGCATCCCGTTGGGTTTGACGTCATCTGAACAGGACGTCGCACGCTCACTGCTTGATAGCGCGCGAAGGTCCGTTTACGCCGGTTGCTAAGCAACATCGTTATGGGGAAATGCAAGTCTGCGTCCAAATGGTTGGAAGATAAGGAGGAAGGACAATCAATACTGTATATAGTGAATTTGAGGTAAAGTGTGTCACCAAGGTAACCGGTTAGAACTCCAAGTGGCGATGAGGTCTTAAAATGTATGGAAAGGGTCCAAAGATCCAAAAATACTTAAAGTTCCAAAAATACTTAAAGGTCCAAAATATACTTAAAGTTAAAAAAATACCGTAAATTCCAAAAATACGTAAAGTTCCAAAAATACTTAAAGTTCCAAAAATACTCAAAGATCCAAAAATACTTAAAGTTCCAAAAATACCCTGAATTCAAAAAATACTTAAAGTTACAAAAATACTTAAATATCCAAAAATACTTAAAGTTCCAAAAATACCGCAAATGGTTGGAAGATAAGGAGGAAGGACAATCAATACTGTATATAGTCAATGTGAGGTAAAGTATGTCGCCAAGGTAACCGGTTAGAACTCCAAGTGGCGATGAGGTCTTAAAATGTATGGAAAGGGTCCAAAGATCCAAAAATACTTAAAGATCCAAAAATACTTAAAGGTCCAAAAATACTTAAAGTTCTAAAAATACCGTAAATTCCAAAAATACGTAAAGTTCCAAAAAGACTTAAAGTTCCAAAAATACTTAAAGATCCAAAAATACTTAAAGTTCCAAGTGGCGATGAGGTCTTAAAATGTATGGAAAGGGTCCAAAGATACTTAAAGTTCCAAAAATACTTAAAGTTCCAAAAATACTTAAATATACAAAAATACTTAAAGTTCCAAAAATACCGCAAATGGTTGGAAGATAAGGAGGAAGGACAATCAATACTGTATATAGTCAATGTGAGGTAAAGTGTGTCGCCAAGGTAACCGGTTAGAACTCCAAGTGGCGATGAGGTCTTAAAATGTATGGAAAGGGTCTTAAAAGAGGTCTTAAAAGGCATTACATGTGACTTCAGGATTCCTCATAGACCCTGATAAAGTGAAGTTAACCTGTCTTTCTACACATTTAGGACACTATAGATACTTTGAGTAGGGAGTGACTTTACCGATTTTAGGATTGTTTACCCTGAAACAGCTGTCAAGGGTCCATTTTGTTGGATTTATTGTATTTATTACCAGGAATAGACTGTAATATTTATGATTTCATAAGTAAATAATCACCGAAAACTAAGATAGGATAAGATATACTTTATTGGTCATAAATTGAGACTTTTTTTGGTCAGCATAGAAAAGACATTGCACATGAATAAGAGGTAAATAAAAAAACAACAACATCAACAGTAGAAGATAAACAAATTACGCAAGACAGTGAATATATACATATCAATAATGAAGGATATATATTTAGAGCATAGAATAACATTTGAAAGGCCTTAATAACCCTGTGAACTCTTGGGTAGTTGAGGTGGAGGCTTTTCTTTCTGCCTCTCCCTGCGCTGTATATCTTTCTTTGTATTTTAATCGTACAAATAAACCCTAAAGCAGTAAACGTCCTCTCCCTGCAGGTGTTCACCACGCTGGCTCTGGTGGGGATGTTGATCATTCCCCTCAACTCGTTCCCCTGGGTGCTGAACAGCATCCTGGAGGCCAAGGTGTCTCTGGAGAGGATCCAGCGCTTCTTCAAACTGACCAACCAGGACCTGCAGGCGTACTACGCTCTGGGTGCGCTGCGTCTCAACCTCTGTGCTGCTTGGTTACCTCAAATAGATCACAATGTAGTATTTATTTAGTCCAGGGGGGTCCAAACTTTTTTCACTGAGGGCCACATACAGAAAAATATACGAAGGGCTGGGCCACTCACGAGAGCAGTGTTTCTCAAACTTTTTCATACCAAGGACACTTGACCAATGAAAAAACACTCGCGGACCACCTAACTCCACAAATATCCAAAATCACATCGTTTTTCTAGAACAGATTACAAATCGCCTGAAAATGGTACAAACCAGTGGCAACATGTGTGATGAAGGTGTTGCGCGGGGCTATATCATACAATCGAAAGTGAAACTTAAGCTCGCTCTATTGCGGAGATATTCCCGTGAGAGTGCGTAAAACTTTAATTTATTAATTAATTTAAAATGTGAAATTGTACCAATATACTCACGGACCACTAGGGGGTGCTCACGGACCACCAGTGGTATACTGCCTCATAAGTTCAGTTATAAGTTAACTAAATCAATCCAATGGAGGTCAATTAGGCTTAATACTTGAAAATGCTTTAAGAAAAAAACAGCCTACATCAAATAGGGTTTTATTTATTTAGTTAGCAGCTCATGCCTTAAAACAGAAGCTTCAGATTGATTACAATAAGAGGAGATATGAAGGGTTTATTTGAAGGTTATTATGTACATTTGTTATTGGGCTTGTTCTTATCAACTTGAACATGTTTTCAACTTCAATTGACTGAATTTATTTGAAGATTGGGCTTATTAACACATGAAAACTGTGTTATATATTTGAACATATATATTTAAGAAGTACAATATAAGAGAGTAAAACTAAAATGTAAAACACAGATCGAAATCTATTTTAAGAAAACAATAATAACGTTAAAACAATATAGTAAAATATAGCAGTATTTACATTGAAATAGAATGGAATAAAATATGTGCAGTAATGTAATGGATAGTCTCGTCAAATTAAACTGTATTTTGAGCTCAAAATAATTAAACTAATACATGAATTAGTTATATTTTGGTTGTACTGATAAATGTGTTAGTATTTATAGTTTATAATGTGTATGTGAACATGTCTGTATACATGTCAGTGTGAAAGAGACTCTGTCATGTTTTGAGTTCAGATGAATGATGGGACTGCAGATGGAAGCATTTGGCTTATCTCATCTCTATAATTGTGTTTTAATCAAAGACTGGTTGTTTAGCTTTGAATGAATACATGATGATGATAGTCTCTCAAGTCACTTTAGGCAGTTTTCAGGAAGTTTCACATTAGTTCATCACTCCTGATTGATCATGTTATGGATCACCAGACTCTACGCAGCAATGTGGTTATTTTAAAGCTGTATGAAGTGAAGCTCCTGGAAAAAGCTAATTTGAAAGTTACAAACTTCTGCACGTGCTGCTTCAAACCCTTTATCCGTTATGTGTTCGTAGATCAGAGTCAGAACTAATCAGTCTTTCAAAAATATACAAGTTGTTATTATTACTATATATAATAAAATGTCCTTCCACATCTGTCGTAGTGTCTCCTGAAGACGGTCAGACGTCCGTCCTGATGAGCCAGGGGACTTTTTCCTGGCTGGATCCCGACGGCCCGGACCAGAACGGAGACCGAGGAACTGATCCTGGAGAGTCCAAAGGAAGCCTGCGGCTGCACAGCCTCTCTCTGCACATCACCAAGGTGCACACACACACACACACACACACACACACACACACACACACACACACACACACACACACACACACACACACACACACACACACACACACACACACACACACACACACACACACACACACACACACACACACACACACACACACACACAGCTCTTACAGATCTCCTATCAGGCTATTGTTAGGCATACATTATGGGGGATCTATAAAAACATGTCCTATGTGCTCAAAATCCCCGTTTTTAGAGATTTGGGTACGGAGGAAAAGAGAGGGTTTTATTTCCTGACGCTGCGTGAGTCTACTGACACACCGGGGACACATCTTTAGGTATAAAAGACATACAAAAGTGACTTTTGCATGATAGGACCCCTTTCACTTAGCACACCAGATACCTCAGAGGAGTTAATGACTCTGATTATGTCATTGTGTCTTCAGGGCTCCCTGGTGGTTGTGGTGGGGAAGGTCGGCTGTGGGAAGAGCTCCTTACTGGCTGCTCTGACCGGAGAACTGAACAGGTACACTGCCCCCAGTATACAATAATATAGCAGCAATATTAAAACATCATATTTAATATTAACAAACTGTATTTTATTGCGTAGTAAATACTTTTACTTTAAAGAGTCCTCTCCTGCTGATGTTCAGGTGGATATCAGTATGTAGTGTCTCTACTTGAAAGAGTCCTCTCCTGCTGATGTTCAGGTGTATCTCAGTATGTAGTGTCTCTACTTTAAAGAGTCCTCTCCTGCTGATGTCCAGGTGTATCTCAGTATGTAGTGTCTCTACTTTAAAGAGTCCTCTCCTGCTGATGTTCAGGTATATATCAGTATGTAGTGTCTCTACTTTAAAGAGTCCTCTCCTGCTGATGTTCAGGTGTATATCAGTATGTAGTGTCTCTACTTTAAAGAGTCCTCTCCTGCTGATGTTCAGGTGTATATCAGTATGTAGTGTCCTCTACTTTAAAGAGTCCTCTCCTGCTGATGTCCAGGTGTATCTCAGTATGTAGTGTCTCTACTTTAAAGAGTCCTCTCCTGCTGATGTTCAGGTGTATATCAGTATGTAATGTCTCTACTTTAAAGAGTCCTCTCCTGCTGATGTTCAGGTGTATATCAGTATGTAGTGTCTCTACTTTAAAGAGTCCTCTCCTGCTGATGTTCAGGAATATATCAGTATGTAGTGTCTCTACTTTAAAGAGTCTTCTCCTGCTGATGTTCAGGTGTATATCAGTATGTAGTGTCTCTACTTTAAAGAGTCCTCTCCTGCTGATGTTCAGGTGTATATCAGTATGTAGTGTCTCTACTTTAAAGAGTCCTCTCCTGCTGATGTTCAGGTGTATATCAGTATGTAGTGTCTCTACTTTAAAGAGTCCTCTCCTGCTGATGTTCAGGTGTATATCAGTATGTAGTGTCTCTACTTTAAAGAGTCCTCTCCTGCTGGTGTTCAGGTGTATATCAGTATGTAATGTCTCTACTTTAAAGAGTCCTCTCCTGCTGATGTTCAGGTGTATATCAGTATGCAGTGTCTCTACTTTAAAGAGTCCTCTCCGGCTGATGTTCAGGTGTATATCAGTATGTAGTGTCTCTACTTTAAAGAGTCCTCTCCTGCTGATATTCAGGTGTATATCAGTATGTAGTGTCTCTACTTTAAAGAGTGCTCTCCTGCTGATGTTCAGGCTGAGTGGAGTGGTGTTCGTTGCAGACAGAGAGCGAGGCTTCGGTCTGGCGTCTCAGGATCCGTGGATCCAGCATGCGTCGGTGCGGGACAACATCCTGTTCGGCAGGAACTACGATCCCATCTTCTACCAGACTGTGATCGAGGCCTGCGCTCTCACAGAGGACTTCAACGTAAGACGACCGCATCAATTCAAATACATTCAATTGCTTCTGCAGAATTAGCATTTACATTAAACTCTTTCTGAATGCGACATCAGGTTTTACCGAACGGAGACAGGACGGAGGTCGGGGAGAACGGAGTGACGCTGAGCGGAGGACAGAAAGCCCGCCTGGCCCTCGCTAGAGCCGTGTACATGGTGAGTCTCTCCACACACCTTCACTTCGGTTAAATGGATTCCTTGCGTCCTTCACTTGCGACTAGTCCCTCCCCCCAGGGAAGGAGAGACGCAAGGAAACCACGAGAAGCAGGGAAATGAGTTTTAAGGGCAATGGGACGTCCTTTCCTCCGGAGCGTCACGTGAAGCGACGTCCGTCTGACAGCAGCCAGATCTGCATGCGCTGCATCGTCCAATCAGTGAGTGATACACAGTAAGGGGGCGGGGCGAGTGTCTGAGGATTTCACCGGAGGATTGTCTGGTGGTTCCTCGATTATCGCTCCTCCGGCACAAATAAGGCCACTGGGACGCTGTCAGGCCCTTGGGTATGTTTGCAGCTTCCCCGCTTGAAAGGGATGGTACAGTCCATAGGAGGTTTTCACTCAATGACCACAACTTTGTTTCTTTTGAGTTCTTCTTTACTTTAGTTGTTGTTGTTGCAGTGCAGCTTATGTTGTAAGGTAAAAGACCTTAAATGAAAAATAAATAATTACTGTATACAATGCACATGAAATAATAAATGCAAAAATACATGCTTTACGTATACTTTTTAACACTTGTGAATATTGTTTTACTTTCTTAATGTATTTTTATGAATTATGTTTTTAAACAGTTTTTAACTTCATTAAAAATGCAAATATAATAGACTGAATAGTACCGTTTTTAACAATCTACGTCTCTCAATAAACAAATCACAATCGTTTTTAAATCAACACTCATGTTGCTTTAGCTTGAGGACATCAAACAAACAAAGGACACTGAACTAAACGCACAGTTCGTCTCTCACCGGCCGCTTCTCCAGCTCTTCACGGCTGCTCCAGCGCTGCTGCTGCTTCGATGGTTCTTCTGCTGGTTCGTTGCTGCTGGACGCACGCTCTCTCCAGCTTTGATTACTCCCTTCCTTCAGGTGCTTTTAAAGGTGCAGCGACGCTGATTAGCAATTAGGGACTGATTTCAGACAGCGGCCACTCTGTCAATCTGCCCGACTTTTTAACCCCTTGATCTCCTGTGAGGATTTTCCAAGTTGACTTCACAGACGCTACTCAAGATGGCGCAGACAAATCAACTTCCGGTGAGACCGAGCCCGAGGAAATGAAAAATCAGAGAAGTGAAACGCAGCGGAGAACAAGGAGAAAAGCACTTTTATGGTCTTGTTATTGTTACAAACAAGATGTGATAAATCTGTACTGACACACCTTTCAGTTTCAAGATGAAGTAAAGATGGTGGTGTGCTGGATCTGCCTGTAGAACAATACATGTATTAATGGATGAGACTACAACATTCCTTTGTATTCATGTGTTGTATTCATGTTTTTTATATTCCCTTCATTACTAACGATGTTAGCAGAGAAAACTAAAAACACAATGCCTTTTAATTCCAGTGTGTGTGTGTGTGTGTGTGATCTCTCCGCTGTATGTACTTTCTCGCAGGACAAAGACATCTACCTGCTGGACGATCCGTTGGCAGCGGTCGACACGGACGTAGCCGAACACCTGATGAAGAAATGCGTCATGGAGCTCCTCCGGGGAAAGACCAGAATCCTTTGCACTCACCGCGTAGAGTTCGTAGACAAAGCTGACCTGGTGGTGCTCATGGACAACGGAACGATCATCAAGACGGGTAGAGAAGAACATCTGGCTCAGACGGGCGGACATGTCACATACCATTTGTTGTTGTTGATTTCGTGCTAGTTTGCTAGGGTTTAACATCCAAAACAGGGAAAGATCATTTAATAACATGTTGCCACATAAGTTTGAAAGACATTATTTGCATCAAGAGGAATAAACAGCCATTTATTGTTAATTAACATCGAGGATATGAGAGAGAGAGAGAGGGAGAGAGGGAGAGAGGGAGAGAGAGGGAGGGAGAGGGAGAGAGAGAGAGAGAGAGAGAGAGAGGGAGAGGGAGAGGGAGAGAGAGAGAGAGAGAGAGGGGAGAGAGAGAGAGACACACACACACACAGACAGATAGAGACACACACAGATAGATGGACGGACGGACGGACAGACACACACACACACACACACACACACACAGACAGACAGACAGACAGACAGACAGACAGACAGACAGACAGACAGAGACACACACACACACACAGAGATAGAGACACACACAGATAGATAGACGGACGGACAGACACATTCAGAGACACAGAAATTCAAAATGCTAATTCCCTGGAAAACAATATTTTTTCCCAGAGTTTTGGAAAAGTCGTGGAAATGTAACTAAAGTTGCATCAAATGTAATTTATATTTTATCTAATCGCCGAGATAGTAAATACTATAATGATAATAAATACTGTATCGTATCGTAATGAAACGTAAATGGCATTTAACTGACGAGGTGTCTTGCCGGTGAGAGATTCGAGTTGCTTCAGCGTGTGGAAGCTGGTGAGCCAGCTTGATTTGTTCCAGACCTTATTCTCCTGTTCAAATAACAAAAGGTCAGTGGCTGAGAGGGAGTCGTGTTTTTGGTCCTGGAACACGAGGTAAAGCTCCTGGTGTATGAACCCTGAACATTATAATCACATCATTTCCTACCAACTTGTTTAATTTAAAGGCTTTAACAAAATTGGAACCTTCATTTTGAGCCATGATATAAAAACTGTAAAGAAGTATAAACATCATTGACTAAGTGCTGCCTGGATGTTTCCTAACGGTCTCACTTCACTAGGAAAGCCAGTGTGTTGGGGAATCTACCCTCTCTGTGTTCCACCTGCCCGTGTCCTCTCTGTCCAACAGGCACTCCAGCAGAAGTCCTGCCTTTGGTCGAAGCGGTGCCGAAGAAACGGAAGAACGACCAACACGTGAAGGAGAAAGGTTTGTTCACCTGGAGAGATAACGGCTTCACTCAAAGCAGGGATGTGCCGTTGCCGTGCCAACACGTTTATTTGTTATCAACAATCTTGAATTGAGACATCAGAGGCAGACTGACTTCCTCTTGTTTGTGAATATGTACATGGATAGTTGTATTTGTATATTGGTGTACTTCAAGCTACCGTACATGCAGGATTCTTGCTGTTCTGTATCTTCAGTCATTGATCGCACTTTTCGCTGCTTCGATACAAGTGTCAGTTTAATCCAAAGTCATTCATTGGGTTTCCTTGTGTGAAAAAAAGAATGCTCTTTGGCTGTAAATGTGTTGTAATAATAATAGATTACATTTGTGTAGCGCCGCTTTACATGGCGAACAAACAAACAAACAAACAAACAAACAAAAGGGGCAAATAATAAAGTACCATAGGAGTGGAAGCAGGGGGGCTGTGATGGGTCAGGGGTCGAAGGGGTTTCCTGTACCTCTTCATCCCGGCTAGTATTTCTACATTACATTCTGATGTTGTCACTTCCTGTCTTGTTTCTCAGCAGAAAGTGAACAGCAGGAGGAGGATTCTGGTTCCTCCTCTGATGTGGGTCTGCAGGAGGAACCGGACCTGATGGAGGCGGAGCTGAAGCAGGAGGGGGGGCTGGCCTGGAGGGTCTACTGGTCGTACTGGAACGCTGTGGGGGGGGCGCTGGGAGCCTCCATCCTCCTGTCTCTGCTGCTCATGCAGGGTGAGGATACACCGCTCTGTTGTATCTGATTACAAGCAGCATGCTCAGATAGGACTGGGTGATATGGAGAACATCTGAATCTGTTAGAAAAATCTCACTCGTCCCCGGCTTGAGCTTCAACATCAGGATCCATGTGTCTGTGATCCTCTCCAGAATGGAAGTAGTCTTCACACACAGAGCATCAACTAGTTCCTGAGCAGTGTCCTTCACATGCTGATATCCAAGAGAGGGAGTTACACAGTCACAAGATGGAGGAATACCGGTTCTTCTAGGTCAGTGGTTCCCAACCTGGGGGGTGCGTCTCCCTTGGGGGGGCGCCAAAGATCGTAGAGGGGGCGCCAGGCCTCAGATGATTTGAGGCCAAACATCATATATATATTTTTTTTTTTACATTTAATTGTAACGCAATACATGATTGTCACTAAAGGCCTTGTCTCTACATTACAATAACATATACAAAATAATTGATTAATTAATTTCAATAAAAATTCAAGTTAGTATTAAAGGCATAAAAAGACAGAAATGTATAATTCTTTCTTTAATATAAATGTTTCTTCTGCCCGTAAAGTGTCCAAACCGGGCTTTTTTTTTCTGGATAAGCGCATTTAAACCCCAGTGGGGGGGGGCGGGGCGCAACCTCCAACAGGAGTCATTTGGGGGGGCTCTTGGGAAACAAGGTTGGGAACCCCTGTTCTAGGTAGTCATACATTACAAAATAAAATTCAAAAGATTCTGACTTTTTCACAAACTGGTAACATCAACAGTATGCTCGGGCCGCCCCTCCTTAAGGGAGATAGCGAGGGCGCAGGACGACACGAGGGCAAATGGTTCCCCAACAGATATAATGACCGAGTGGGTAAAGACAACAACACAAATGAGATCACTTGCGATATTATTATATTACAATATCCAAAATGTACCAACATCTCTATCGTCTCACAATATATTCTGAATGCGTTGCCCTGCTCGACTCTCAGGAGCTGCACTGAAGCTGGAATGTTCCATGTCTGTTGTTCCAGTCTCTAAGAACGCGTCTGACTGGTGGCTCTCTCGCTGGGTCTCTGCGCTGAGGACCAACGGATCCTCAAACGCCTCCTGCTCGTCGTCCTTCAGCTCCCCTCACCTGCTGCTCTTCTCGCCTGGAGGCCTCATGTGAGAGATACCATTGGATAACACCAGGTTCACACAATATCGCTTTAGAGCACCGAGGGCCACACACAGAACAATAGACAGTAGAGGTGTATTGCCTCATAAGTTCAGTTATAAGTTGGAAAAGTTAATCAAATGTAGGTCAATTGTTCGATACTTGATATTTGAACATCCAGAGTTTCATTTATTGTGTTGGCAGCTCATTCCTTAAAACAGAAGATTGATTATAATAAGAGGAAATATGAAGGGTGTATCTCAAGGTTGTTATGGAAACAAGTCATTGGGCTTTTTTCTTATCAACTTAGATTTGTTAGACCATGTTTTCATTTGATTAGACATTGTGCTTATTAGCCCATGAATACTACTGTGTAATATATTTGAACATAATATATTTAAGAAGTACAATATAAGACGAGCAGAAGTTTATTATACTTAAGTCATTATACTTTTTTAATTTGCCGAGTGCCGATTCAAAATGGTCCGCTGGCCGCATTTGGCCCCCGGGCCGTAGTTTGGACACCCCTGCTTTAGAGCAAACTCGAATGTGCCTTTTTTTTATTCAATAAAAACGAGTTTAACCAAAACAAAAACTGTTAAATCCAGGAAGTACATTTGTTTTATTTAAACACATTTGTATTAATTTTGACCCCCAAAAAAATTAGAGAGATAGAGATGCAATCAATACCGTTTTTAATTGGAGTTGACAACGCCAGGTTTACACATCACTTCAGAACAAACCCACATGTACACCACTGCTCAAGAGTGTTCAATTAACTGCTGTCGTTTTGTTTTTTATTTGTTATTCAATAAAAACTACTTTAACCAGGAAAAAAACGGTGAAATTCAGACAGTAAATTAGTTTATATACATTTTTGGCCCCCAAAAAATTACAATTAAAAGCTTTGGGTGTTGAAAAACTGGTAAAACTTTGATACACGATTAGTTTTACATAAAAGTCCAAGCCACCCTGGATCTGTATCGAGCCAAACATTGATCTGGGATTTGGTTTGAGAGGTTCTGACTCTCAGAAAAACATTTGTAATAATATTAATAATACATGGGATTTGTTTAGCGCTTGTCCTAATGCTCAAAGACGCTTCACATACAATCAGAACAGAAACAACCAAATGTAGGATCATTTATATCACATAGAATATACAGAATAAATCCAAAATGGACTGTAATAGTGCCGGTCCATATCATTCAGGAACATTCTCATGTACCGTACTTTCCGGACTATAAAGCGCACCGGCATATGAGCCGCAGCAGCTAAATTGTCCGTCTGTCTTGCTCTCGTTCTGTCTCTCGGTTACACTTTTACTTTGGCGCGCTACCAGTCTCACTCTTTTCCGGCCTCCAGCTTTTCCTGCTGGAGCGTAGTACCCCTCACTGCAGTGCGCAGTACCTCAAGCCCCTCCTTCTCAACCTTTGAGGCACGTGAAATTAAATAAAAATTAAAAAGTTAAAAAACAAAACAAATGAAGGCCCTTTCTTGAAGTCATAACTGAAATAATTGATGTAATTAACATGCAAATAGACATTAAAATATGCTTTGAAGGCTGTTAATGTGTTTAATTTGAGTTTTACATTTTTAAATGCCGTTGCCATGGTGACAGATCACTCGCCATCATCATTGGTATCATTATATATATTAATATATATTAATATGTTAAAATAGTTAATACTCTGACGCTATGATTAACAGAACAGAACTGTGAAGCTCGTCACGTGCCTCAAAGGTTGAGAAGGAGGGGCTTGAGGTACTGCGCACTGCAGTGAGGGGCTTCTCGCTGGAGCCCGCCGCTTAAAGGTGGCGGGCGCGGACCGGTCCTAGAGCCCGTAGCGTTAAAGGTGGTTAATTTTACCTGTAACATCCATAGATCTAGGAGGTTCCCTAGTGGCCGTTAGCTGTACACAAAAAATGGGGGAAAAAGTCGCGGCTTATAGTCCGAAAAGTACGGTACATTTCAAAAGGTTGCTAAAAAATGATCTCAGTATTATAAAGTACAATTGAACCGTGCCTATGTGTGTAATACTATGTACAATGTTGGTATTTTTTGGTTTGGCATTAGGATGGCTAACATTGGATGACCATTTTAGTGTTCACTTCAGACAGCACTGTAAATGGCATGAAATGATTGTTTAGTTGTATGTGTTGTGTGTGTTGTGTGTGTGAGGACCCCAGGAAGAACAGCCACAGCTCATGCTCGTGCTAATGGGGATCCTGATGAAGAATAACAATAAGTGCATAGGACTCTATGCACGTATTATACAAGTGTGGATCGTTCTATTCTCTGATATCTTTAACCCCCCCCCCCCCCCCCGCAGGTCTCCTCTCTCCTCGGTACCAACGCTCCCCTCCAGTAACATCAGCTCTGAAGTGAGGTTTTACCTGACGGTGTACAGCTCCATCGCGGCAGGAAACACCGTCTTCACGGCGCTCAGAGCGTTCCTCTTCGCGTACGGAGCGATCTGCGCCGCCACCGTGATCCACAGCCGCCTGCTGGACAGCGTGCTCAAGGTGGGGTCCGAAGCGAGGGGAGATCGCTTTGTAGACACATTAGAAGTGTAAGTTAGAATGGGCAATGCAAACAATTACAAATATATTTTTATAAACTTAATCTGTTGAAGGAAGATTATCCAATAAAAGATCAAATAAATATAATACAACATATTTGTAAAAGCATAAGAATTTAAATCACGTGCAATAAAATATTTAATGAAGTCAAATGGAATACTGATATTTTAATTTAAATAAGAAGGGAAACTAAAATGTCCAATAAAAGATTAATTAAAGTATATTTATTTAAACATAAGAAGTTAAAATGTGCAATATAAAGATAAAATATAATACTGATATTTATAAAAATAAGCAGGTAAACTAAAATGTCCAATAACATTAATACAGTTATATATTATCATAAGAAATTAAATTGAATTTCAAATAAGAAATACAATAAAATATAATTGAAGATTTTAACAAACAATGTGCAAATTGTACTAGAGTATAATATAACACATATATTGCAATACTGTGCTGTATTAGTATTGATAAAGATATTTATGCTGAATTACAGAGTTTAAAAGGCTCCCCCCTCCCCCCCCCCCCCCCCCCCCCTTCAGGCCACGGTCTCCTTCTTCGACACCACCCCCGATGGGTCGCATCCTGAACCGCTTCTCCTCGGATCTCTACACGGTGGACGACAGCCTGCCCTTCGTGCTGAACATCCTGCTGGCCAACGTGTTCTCCCTGCTGGGCATGCTGGTGGTGATCAGCTGGGGTCTCCCCTGGGTGCTGCTGCTGCTGCTGCTGCCCCTCGCTCTCATCTACCACCGCACGCAGCGCTTCTACAGACACACGTCCCGAGAGCTGAAGAGACTGAGCAGCATCACGCTGTCGCCCGTCTACTCGCACTTCTCCGAGACGCTGAGCGGCCTGGGGACCATCCGGGCCAGCGGCAGCTCATCCAGGTGAGAGGGGGGGGCTCATCCAGGTGAGAGGGGGGGCTCATCCAGGTGAGAGGGGGGGCTCATCCAGGTGAGAGGGGGGGCTCATCCAGGTGAGAGGGGGGGCTCATCCAGGTGAGAGGGGGGGCTCATCCAGGTGAGAGGGGGGGCTCATCCAGGTGAGAGGGGGGGCTCATCCAGGTGAGAGGGGGGGCTCATCCAGGTGAGAGGGGGGGCTCATCCAGGTGAGAGGGGGGGGACTCATCCAGGTGAGAGGGGGGGCTCATCCAGGTGAGAGGGGGGGCTCATCCACGTGAGAGGGGGGGCTCATCCAGGTGAGAGGGGGGCTCATCCAGGTGAGAGGGGGGGCTCATCCACGTGAGAGGGAGGGCTCATCCAGGTGAGAGGGGGGGGGGGCTCATCCAGGTGAGAGGGGGGGGGGGGGGGCTCATCCAGGTGAGAGGGGGGGGGCTCATCCAGGTGAGAGGGGGGGCTCATCCAGGTGAGAGGGGGGGCTCATCCAGGTGAGAGGGGGGGATTTTCACAGCCTGATTAACACTTTCATCTAACTATGAGCTCGTATAGTTTCCGTCAGCAACTCAAATACCTTTGTGAATGGAAAATAAAAAGATAGTTTTAAATTATTGTTAATAATAACAATAATACTAGTTTACTTATTATTATTGTTAATATAATACAACGACAATAAAGAAATATATATGCAACTAATAAATAAGTACATTTTAGAGGGGATGCTCCAAATAAAGAAGACATCAAGAACTGAGCGTTTAGAGAAAGTTTTAAAGAAAAGTTATCAACGTTAACGACAAACACTCCTAAAGTTAGATTGTGGCAGGCCCATCAGTGTGTGTGTGTGTGTGTGTGTGTGTGTGTGTGTGTGTGTAATACCTCTCACTGCCACCGGGGGGAGACAAAGTGTAACGTCTTGGTCACAGAGTCAGAGCGGTTCTGTGGTTGCAGGTTTGAGGAGGAGTTGTCTCGTCGTCTGGAGCGGAATCAGCGCTGTCTGTTCCTCAGTGTCGCCGCCATGCAGTGGCTGAGCATCCGCCTGCAGCTGATTGGTGTTGCCGTGGTTACGGGCCTCGGGGTGATCGCCGTCGTGCAGCACCAGAACAAATCTGTGGATCCAGGTGAGTGTGCTGCGCTGCATCGATTGAGATGTTTACAGTTTAGAATTGTTTATTTCTACTTTTTTAAGTTCCCTTATGAGCAATGCTCAATAAAGTACATCTTATCTTATCTTATCATTCAGAGGATTGTGTTTTTTTAAATTGTACAATTACTCTACAACATTCCCCTAGTTTTTGTTTTGTCTTTTTTGAATGAACAGGTATCTTTAGGTTTCCTCAGTGTGTTTTCTTTAGTTGGTTACTTAAACATGTACAGGACCCACATCAGCCCTCTCCTATCCGAGTCACTGCATCACAGTAGTCCTTAAACTAGCCTTACAGACTAAGCTGACTATGTTACTATCCAAGTTCTCCCGCAGTTGCAGTGCAGTGTGTTTTATTTTCTACCGAGTTATAAAGAAAGTTGGTCCATATATCTATTCTTTTTTGCGACCAAAAACTAAAAGCACTTTCGCTGAATCCGTCATCTTCACTGTTTGGATATCATCACCACCTGTGCTGCTGCAGTGAAGCTGGGGTGGGCGGGGGTGAGTGAGGTGTGCAAATTCCCAGAATCCCAAATATTCAACCAATGACAGGGATGCATTTTGAAAGAGAAGACGGACAATTGGAGGAAAATAATATCCTGCATTTTTAATGTCCGATAGTCCACCCTTAACACCTTCGTCTCGTCTCGTCGACGAAAACTACATTTACATTTCGTCATAGTTTTCGTTATCAAGAATCTATTTTAGCTCGTCATCGTCTCGTCTTAGTCATGTAAAAAAGGTCGTTGACGAACATTTTTCGTCATAGTTTTCGTTAACGAAATTAACACTGCTATCCAGTATGCATCAGACCGAAGTGTAGTTATAGGTTTTACTGCTGTCCATGCTGCAAATATCTGATTTGTAGCGTAAACACTATATTTGTATTGTGTTGTATACCTTTCCCCATACTATACTGTATATAATGTTTATATCTTACTTTGTGTTCCTGTACATATATACTCTACTCCAAATACCACTTTTAGTCAGATGCTCAACTGCTTTTTCTTGATTCAGGACTTGTATTTTTACTTCACCGTATATCCTGTATATATCTGCTTTAGTTCTACTGCATTATATCCCTTACCCTACACTGCGCTATATACTGCATATAACGATGATATCTCTCTCTTTATTCCCGTACATATCTAACTATACTTGGCACTTAACTGCGTTTTGCACATCTGGTTGAATGCTAAAGTGCATATCGTTGTCGTGATACTTCTCCTCGATGTGATGTGTGTGTGTCTCCAGGTCTGGTGGGCCTCTCGCTGTCCTACGCCCTCTCCATCACCAGCCTGCTGTGCGGTCTCATCGACAGCTTCACCCAGACGGAGATGCAGCTGGTGAGCGTTGAGAGGACGGAGGAGTACTGCAGCGGCCTGCCCACGGAGCCCCAGCAGCACCACGCGCAGGTCAGACACACACACACACACACACACACACACACACACACACACACACACACTGAGCCCAGCAGCACCACGCACAGGTCAGACACACACACACACACACACACACACACACACACACACACACGCACGCACGCACGCACGCACGCACGCACGCACGCACGCACGCACGCACGCACGCACGCACGCACACACACACACACACACACACACACACACACACTGAACCCCAACAGCACAACTCACAGGTCAGACACACACACACACACACACCACACACACACACACACACACACACACACACACACACACACACACACACACACTGAACCCCAACAGCACAACTCACAGGTCAGACACACACACACCACACACACACACACACACACACACACACACACACACACACACACACACACACACTCTCATGCTTTCTCTTAGATGCAGGGCCTGTGAACCTGAGCAGAAGTTGATGTTACGCCATTTTGTAAAGCACGTTTGAGATGCGCGTTCTTTAGGACAAGTGCTGTATACAAAAAGCTTATGCCCATGTTGTTTCCTCTCCTCCTCCTCTCTCTCCCCTCCCCTCCTCCTCTCTCTCCCCTCCTCTCTCTCCCTCCCCTCTCCTCTCTCCTCCCTCTCCCCCTCTCCTCCTCCTCTCTCTCCCCTCTCCTCCTCCTCCTCTCTCTTCCCTCCCCGCCTCCTCCTCTCTCTCCCCTCTCTCCCCTCTCCTCTCTCCCTCTCCCTCCCCTCCTCCTCCTCTCTCTTCCTCCCCTCCTCCTCTCTTTCCCTCTCCTCCTCCTCTCTCTCCCCTCTCCTCCTCCCTCTCTCTTCCCTCCCCTCCTCCTCCTCTCTCTTCCCTCCCCTCCTCCTCCTCTCTCTCCCTCTCCCTCCTCCTCTCTCCTCTCTCTTCCCTCCCTCCTCCTCTCTCTCCCCTCCCCTCCTCCTCTCTCTCCCCTCCCCTCCTCCTCTCTCTCCCTCTCCTCCTCCCTCTCTTCCCTCCCCTCCCCTCCTCCTCTCTCTTCCCTCCCCTCCTCCTCCTCTCTCTTCCCTCTCCTCCTCCTCTCTCTTCCCTCCCCTCCTCCTCTCCCCTCCCCTCCTCCTCTCTCTCCCCTCCCCTCCTCCTCTCTCTTCCCTCCCCCTCTCATCTCTCTTCCTCCCCTCCCCTCCTCCTCTTCCTCTTCCCTCCCTCCTCCTCTCTGTTTCCTCCCCTCCTCCTCTCTCTTCCTCTCCCTCCTCCTCTCTCTTCCCTCCCCTCCTCCTCTCGCTCTCTTCCCTCCCCTCCTCCTCTCTCTTCCCTCCCCTCCTCCTCCCCTCCCCTCCCCTCCCCCCTCCTCCTCTCCTCCCTCTCCCTCCCCTCCTCCGCTCTCTCTCTCCCTCCCCCTCCTCCTCTCTTCCCTCCCCTCCTCCTCTCTCTCTCCCTCCCCCCTCCTCTCTCTCGCCCTCCCCTCCTCCCTCTCTCTTCCCTCCCTCCTCCTCTCTCTCTCTCTCCCTCCCCTCCTCCTCCTCTCTCTCTTCCCTCCCCTCCTCCTCTCTCTTCCTCCCTCCCCTCCTCCTCCCCTCCCCTCCTCCTCTCTCTTCCCTCCCCTCCTCCTCTCTCTCTCCCTCCCCTCCTCCTCCCTCCCCTCCTCCTCCTCAGCTCGTCCCTCCCCTCCTCCTCTCTCGTCACTCTCAGCCCTCCATCCTCCTCCTGCACTTACCCCGTCCGACTCTCCTCTTCCCTCCCCTCCTCCTCTCTCTCCCTCTTTCCTCTCCCCTCCCCTCCTCTTTCTCTCCCCATCCCCAGCTCCCCCTGCCTGGCCCATCAGGGGGGATTAGAGCTCCACCATGTGGTCCTCTCCTACAGAGAGGGTCTCCCCAACGCTCTGGACGGGGTCAGCATGGTGGTCCGACCCGGGGAGAAGCTGGGCATCGTGGGCCGCACCGGCTCGGGGAAGTCCACTCTGTTCCTGGCCTCTGTTCCGCATGGTGGAGCTGGACCAGGGACACATCCTATTGGACGGCCTGGACATCAGCACCGTGGGCCTGGATCAACTCCGGTAGGAGCACTGCTACACTTTCTCTCTGAAAGGTCACCTGTTTGTGCAACATCCCCTTCTTCATGTCTCTTCTACATCAACATGTGTCCCCTCTTCTTCATGTCTCTTCTACATCAACATGTGTCCCCTCTTCTTCATGTCTCTTCTACATCAACATGTGTCCCCTCTTCTCCATGTCTCTTCTACATCAACATGTGTCCCCTTTCTCCATGTCTCTTCTACATCAACATGTGTCCCCTCTCTCCATGTCTCTTCTACATCAACATGTGTCCCCCTCTTCTTCATGTCTCTTCTACATCAACATGTGTCCCCTCTTCTCCATGTCTCTTCTACATCAACATGTGTCCCCTCTTCTCCATGTCTCTTCTACATCACATGTGGTCCCCTCTTCTCCATGTCTCCTCTACATCAACATGTGTCCCTCTTCTTCATGTCTCTTCTACATCAAACATGTGTCCCCTCTTATCATGTCTCTTCTACATCAACATGTGTCCCCCTCTTCTCCATGTCTCCTCTACATCAACATGTGTCCCCTCTTCTTCATGTCTCTTCTACATCAACGTGTGTCCCCTCTCTACTCAATGTCCCCATCTTCTGCATGTCTCTTCTTCTACATCAACATGTGTCCCCTCTTACTCCATCGTCTCTTCTACATCAACATGGGTGTCCCCCTCCTTCTTCATGTCTCTCATGTCTCTCTACATCAACATGTGTCCTCTTCTTCATGCTTCTACAGACATGTGTCGTCTTCATGTCTTCTACATCACATGTGTCCCCTCTTCTCATGTCTCTTCTCACGAATACAACCTGATCGTGTAACCATTAGCCAATCACACCAAGGTACCCAACCCCCCCCCCTCAGGGCTCGAGCTTAAGGACGTCCCGTCGTCCCGGGGCCGCAAAAAATAGTGTCGGGGAGGATAAAAACAATTTTGGAACGAATTTGGGACGAGAGTTTAAAATAAAAATACCCTGCTAACTCTACTACAACGGCGATGAAAATGAAACCGACTGCACGTGTTGTGTAGCACACAGTTATAAACCTCCTTGTCAACATAAACACACGCACAAAACATTTAGCAACCCGCGAAATACACACACATGTAGCTACAGCTGTGCCCGCAAATTCCTGGCCCGCAAATTCGCGGGTCTAGCTATGTACTGAGTGTGTGTATTCGCGGGTTGAGTGATGTACACCGGCATCCCGTGGAGGAATTCTGAAATGTTTTACCGTTACACAAAAACGCACAGCAGAACCAGACCCTGGAGCGCCGGCCTCTTTATTTACGTACTCCTCTTCATCCCCTATGAGTAATAAGGCTGAGAAGAGAAACCCTCCATCGTATTTAGTCCTTAGCAATATGCTGCCTCTCTCCATGTAGGGATGGGTACCGAGCCCCGGTATTAAACGGGCCCCGGGCCGGAATTATTAAAGACAGTGGTAACGTTAAGCTCCGACGTTATCGGACTTTTTATCGGTACTGGAGACATTTAAAAAATATATGTCATATGTATTATTGCTACATAAACATTATATCGCAGTTTTAGTTTCACCAACTCCGTTTCTAATATGCAATAAGACTACAACATGCGTCTATGATGTATTTTTGAGCTTTCCAATCCAGACGAGATCTCTCTGTCCCGTCTGGGTGCGAGGGGGCCGTTTGTAAAGGTCTCCTGACTGTGTGACAGACTGTCTTCCTGTTAGCGGTTACTCTGGGTTCTGTCTTCAGGACAGAGTTGGATGTTTTTGATAATTGGATGGGACTTGATTGGATTCAATATTATTATGAGTAATTTTCTCGTTTGTGTGTTTGTTTAAATATATTTGGCCTTTGTTTCTGTGATTGAATAATTTACTCAAATAAAAAGGTTGATGAACATGTCCACATTAATTTCGGGACGGCTTAGATTGTATTTCGGGATGGTTCCGGGAGGATGGGGAAAAAAGTTAGTCGAGAGCCCTGAGGAAACGTCCATTAGCCAATCAGCAACCAAGGTACCCCCCCCCCCCCTCCCACCTTATCACCTGAATCTCCTCTAGAGCTCCATTGAGTTCTTTGTAACCAAACCTCTCTCAGAGGGGCGTGGGGAGGGGCTCCTTATTTTCATCTAAAGTAACAGACAGAGAATCAGCACTTTGGAAACAGGGCTGAAACAGAGGGGATTATGGGTAATGCTGCAATGATCTGTTTGGTGTTTCAGCCAATCAGAGACAGGCTCTGTATATTTCTGAGACCTGTGATATATTGATGAAAAACAGTATAATAGGGGACCTTTAATGTCTTTCATTGTTGTAAAGCACTTTGAATTGCCTTGTACCTTGACTCTTGTTCTGTGGTGGCGCCCCCTGCAGGTCCCGGCTGGCGATCATCCCTCAGGACCCCTTCCTGTTCAGCGGGTCGATCAGAGAGAATCTGGACCCGTGTGAGCGTCACTCTGATCATCAGCTGCTGGACGTCCTGCAGCAGTGCCACCTCAGCGCTGTGGTGCTCAGGATGGGTGAGGGGATATGTATTTGTCTAATATATCATATTCCAATTACTTGTATATAATAATAATAATAATAATAATAATATAGCACTTTTCATCCAACACATGCAGCTCAGAGTGCTTTACAGAATGACACATCACTAGTTAAAATACACAGCAAGAAACTCCCCTCAGATCAATTGTTAAGAACTTTAAAAGGTACTTGCAGCCAAATATAACATGTGATCAGGTTAAGAGACACAAGGAGGTGAAACGTATGATAATAGAAATACAATAGAATAAAGTGAATAATGGTTTCTCTCTGACGGATAAGACACAAGACAACTGAGTCGATGCAACAATATAAAATATAAAGTGAATAATGAAGTGAAGATGGGATGCTTATTAACGCGAGGTGTGTCTGTTTTGAATCCATCCAGTTGACTCAGGCCCTTTATTTCTCTCTTACCTCATTCACACCAACGGTGCTTCAGGGCCGGTTCGGAGCTGGAGCTTGAAAAGCACCGGGTTTTCCTGTTCACACCGCAGCGGAGCAGCCTCTTAGCTCCGGAATCCGGTTCGTTTCAAGCACCAAAAAATTGTCCGGCCAGAGCAAAAGCACCGCATACGTCACGCTTACGTCGAGGCGGGGGCAGAGGCAGATCAACTCCTGAACAACAACAACAAGCCCGCGTTTTATCCAGTGTGTACACAACGATGGAGAAACTTAACAAGAGTTTCAGAGTTTCAGAGTTTCTGCCATAGACCGTATATATAAAGGTTTCTGCTCATGGTGAAGCAACGTGTCTGCGTGTTAAGGTGGAACCTGAGCATTCCCGTTGATCACCTCTCATTATAACTCATTATAAATCTATAAAACTATAAATATTAAACTTTACTTCACGTGTTCATTTGAGAACAGCTGTTACATACCTGGGTGAAGGTTACAGTTCATTTAAATGAAAGATACAACGTTACTCCACACTCATGGTTCAGTCCACCTTAAGAAATAAGACCGACCTCGGAAGCAGTTGTGTTTTAAAAAAACCATTATTTACAGGAGTACACTTTTTTATAAGAATATAACTAAACCACAGAAATGACTCCGGAAAAGCTGCAGATAGAGCCGTAAGAAATTAATGCAACTGATTTCATCCGCGCGGTTTGGCTTTATGAAGCAGGCACGCAAACGGTTACGTCATGATGCAAACGATGACGCAACGACGCAGCACCAGTCGGACTCCGGGCGGTGTGAAAAGAGCCAGAGCTAAAACGAAGAACTGGTTCTGAACCTGAAAAGCTCTAGCACGGAGCTTGAACCGGAGTTGCGTTGGTGTGAATAACAGTGCAGCTGTTCTTATCGAATCAACTCCTCCCAACTTTAGTTTATGAGTCAGGAAAGAATGCATAAGAAAGGAGGTGGAGTTGCTATTCTGTTCAATGATTCCCTTCAATGCAGGAAGACATCTTATGGGAACTTTGCTTCTTTTGAATATGTGGCCCTTCAGCTGAAATGCTCCTCTCGAGCTCTGTTCCTAAATATCTACAGACCACCCAAATACTGTGCAAGCTTTTCTGATGACTTTACTGAACTGCTGTCTATAGTGTGTATTGACTTTGACCGTCTAGTCATTGTTGGTGATTTTAACCTCCATGTTGACAACCCCCAGGACAGAGGGGCAAAAGAACTGTTTTGTGTTCTTGATAGCTATGGACTGACTCGGCATGTGACGGAGCCCACGCACAATAAGGGGCACACTCTGGACTTAATGATCTCAAAGGGTCTGAATATCTCTGAGGTTGTGGTGACTGATGTTGCACTCTCTGACCATTCCTTTGAGAGCTCTATTTCTGTTCACACACATGTTCAAAAAGAGGTAACCACAAAGCGATATTTAACTGAAAACACTAGGGAAATGTTTACTCAGAATGTTTCTTCCACACTTGCCCTGCTAACACCTCAGTAAATGAGCTAGTAGATCATTTTAATTCAAAAATAAAAAAATATATAGATGCCATTGCTCCAACTAAGGTAAAGGAAGTGACTGGGAAGAAAATATCTCCATGGAGAAAGGCCATGACCGTTAAAACAGAAAAAAGAGTGTCGAAAAGCTGAACGCAGGTGGCGAAAAACAAATCTCCAGGTTCACTTTGAAATCTATAAAGAGAGACTTGGCCTTTATAATTTGGAATTGAAAAAACGCACGACAATCGTTCTTCTCTGACATCATTACCAAAAACAAAAACAACGCACGTGCCTTGTTTGCTACCGTCGACAGACTAACTAACCCCCCAGTGTCAGTCGCCTCTGAATTTCTAACCACCAGGGCGTGCAATGAGTTTGCCTTTTTCACTGACAAAATTCAGAAAATCAGACAAGCAGTCAGTGCCTCTGCATCAGGAACAGCACATGTGTTGTCTCTGTGTCCACTTAACATCAATTCGGACATCATGACACAATTCCATCAGATTAATGACAAAAACCTAGAGGACATTATTCAACTTCTGAAGTCCTCCTCCTGCTGCCTTGATATTATTCCAACAGGATTTTTCAAAGATGTTTTGCCTTGCATGGCCTCAGATCTACTTCATATAGTAAACAAATCTCTTCACTCAGGTATTTTTCCACAGGCCCTGAAAACTGCAGTCATTAAACCGCTCTTAAAAAAGAATAATCTAGATGCTTCAGTAATGAACAATTACAGGCCCATATCAAACCTCCCATTTCTAGGTAAAATCATTGAAAAAGTAGTTTTTCAACAGTTGAGTAATTTCTTGCATTTAAATAACTGTTTCGATGTGTTCCAGTCAGGCTTTCATCCAAACCACAGCACTGAGACTGCTCTTGTAAAGGTCTTTAATGACATCCACTTAAACACAGACAGTGGCAGAACTTCAGTGTTAGTATTATTAGATCTCAGTGCTGCGTTTGACACTGTTGACCACAACATATTACTAGACCGACTGGAAAACTGGGTGGGACTTTCGGAAACAGTTCTAAATTGGTTTAAATCCTACTTAAAGGATAGAAACAACTTTGTTTCTATAGGTAAATACACATCTAGTTGACAAATATGACATGTGGGGTTCCTCAAGGCTCCATCTTGGGGCCTCTTCTCTTTAACATCTACATGCTACCACTGGCTCAGATAATGAAGAACAACAAAATAAGTTACCATAGCTATGCAGATGACACAGACATTTACGTAACAATTTCACCAGGAGACTATGCTCCAATTCAAACACTGAGTAAGTGCATTGAACAAATCAATGACTGGATGTGTCTGAACTTTCTCCAATTAAACAAAGATAAAACTGAGGTAATGGTTTTTGGAGCCAAGGCAGAACGTTTAAAAGTTGGCGCTGAGCTTCAGTCTGCAATGTTCAAACCAACAGATAAAGCCAGAAATCTAGGTGTAGTCATGGACTCTGACCTGAGTTTCAACAGTCACATTAAAACAGTTACTAAAGTCAGCCTACTATCACCTAAAGAACATATCTAGGATTAAAAGACTAATGTCACAGCAGGATCTGGAAAAGCTTGTCCATGCTTTTATCTTCAGTAGACTGGACTACTGCAATGGTGTCTTTACAGGTCTCACTAAAACATCTATGAGGAAGCTGCAGCTGATTCAGAACGCCGCTGCTCGAGTCCTCACTAACACTAAGAAAGTGGATCACATCACTCCTGTTCTGAAGTCTTTACACTGGCTTCCTGTGTGTCAAAGAATAGATTTCAAAATACTGCTGCTGGTTTATAAAGCACTGAATGGTTTAGGCCCAAAATACATTTCTGACCTCCTGCTAAATTATGAACCATCCAGATCTCTCAGGTCTTCAGGGACTGGTCAGCTTTCTGTCCCCAGAGTCAGAACTAAACATGGAGAAGCAGCGTTCAGTTATTATGCTCCAAACATCTGGAACAAACTCCCAGAAACCTGCAGGTCCGCTGCAACTCTGACTACTTTTAAATCCAGGCTGAAGACTTTTCTTTTTGCCGCTGCTTTTAATTGAACTATTCATATCTTAGACTGCACTGTAACTTTTATCCATGTATTTTTTCTTTTAATGTTTATTTTATTAGCTTTTCTTTTTTAATGCTTAATGTCTTTCATTTTTTGTAAAGCACTTTGAATTGCCTTGTGTTGAAAAGTGCTATATAAATAAACTTGCCTTGAATGAGGTAACCGTGCACTCCACCCTCCATTATTCCTGTTAGGTAACACCAGCTTTAATCCTCTCCGACACATTGTTCTTAAAATCATCTGAAGGAAGGGTGCACCCAGGAGAGGTGACACAGCACACGTGACTGATCATGTTGCATCAAATCAAGTTACAAGTCATATTAACCTTAGATTTGGTTATTTATTTGTATTAATCTCATATTTGTTTAAGTAAAGAGGGGTTGAGAGGAGAAGACTTGAATCTACTATCTTGGACTATAAATAAAACAACTTGACATTATTTCAAGCTTGAATTAAGAAGTCTGTCGTCCAAAAAGCAACATGTAAATGCTTCCTATTTGCACGTATGTAAACCAGGCTGATGCTGACGTGATGTTTCCTCCGCAGGCGGTCTGGATGCAGAGGTTGGAGAGAGAGGGAGGAGCTTCTCTGTGGGTCAGAGGCAGCTGCTGTGTCTCTGCAGAGCTCTGCTGACCCAGGCCAAGGTGAGACCCATCTTCATTTTGGGGGAATTGTATTTTTTTTGTCCCGGCTGGAGGGCAAATGCAGAAAATTGGTTGGAATCAAAAATCCTTTATTTGCGGAACTAGGCCGGGGAAATAAAAGTAAAACAGGGCAAGGCAAAACATTAAATCGCTCGGAACAAAATCCTTCCAACGACTTCAAGACAAAGACTGAAAGAGAAACCAGAAGTTAAAGGGGACCTATCATGCAAAATGCACTTGTTGATGTCTTTTCTACATCAACATGTGTCCCCGGTGTCGGGGAACTCACGCAGTGTCAGAAAATAAAACCCTCTCTCTTTTCCTTCGTACCCAAATCTCTAAAATCGGGGCTACAACGGAGCTGATCCAGATTTGCGTCCGATATGACGTAACATCTGAAATGTGGACCCACGGGCCAATCAGAAAGTTGCTATCAGAAACAACGCCCGACTGTTTTGGACGTAATATGGTCGGTGTTTACATTAGCATCGCTAACACTCAGAGCTAACCTGTGCTGGAGAGCATGTGTGTGAAGAAGCAGGAAGTAAAGGAACTCACCTTGTGGTATAACCGGCAAGAGAGAAAGCCTTTGAGCTCCAGACTGTTTCAGATCCTTGATAATCCATGATATGGCGTTTCATCACGGCAGCATTTAGTTTAGACGGTAGCTGCCGGGTCCCGCATGAGCTCAGACCCCTCCTCTTTAAAGCTTCATACCCAAAATCAGCACTTTAGAAACAGGAAGTGGAATAGAGGGATATGAGGCATGGCTAGAATGATCTGTTTGGTATTTTGAGCTAAACACTTCATCGACATGTTTTTATATATTTGTATATATCTGAGTCCTATGCTATTGCCTAAAGATAGCACGATAGGTGAACTTTAAAAGAGTGAATAAACTGAGGGACGGATGAATTGCAATCATTTCACTGTGACACCATCATGAAGAGACGAGTTGATGTTTAGTAATAAGCATCAGGCGGTTTCAGATACACATATCATGCATACTCAAATTGTGATTCCTGAATCAGCATTTCTTTATAAATAATAAAGTATATCTTATCTTATGTCCCACTTTAGATATAAACTATGATTCAACTATCATTTACAAAATATAAGTTTTAGGTACATTTCTTATGACACTCTCCCAAATCTGTCTCTTTCTATGCTTTGCTCCTTTCAGTTATGGCTGAGTAAATTACAAGTCATTTTGGGGCAATTTATTTTAGTAGCATCACTATTCTTATTGTTTTAAGGTTTTATTGTTCATTTCATTTATTGTTATTTGTTCTGTTCGTGGTATGCACAACTTAATGTATAACAACTATTAACAAAACATGTCTCTGTAAACAGACCGTACCCGAAAGGAGCAGGGAGGAGAACATAATCTTATCTTCCCCCTTTCTCAAAAAAGACTAAATAAATAGAAATAGATGGTCTGTCCTTCATATTTTCTGATTCACAGCCAATCATAACAGTATCGTAGGAAAATAAGAGAAACACAAAAACGTACTACACTAAATACTTAGTTCCCACTTCACAGTTAACCTGTTCTACACCGCCCGGGGGGAAAACGCGTCATCTGCAGGACACAGCGTCTGAGGGCTTCTTAATATTCAATAAACTATTAATGTTTTATATCCATGTAACGGGAAGAACCTCAGCTAACTGATCTTTTTTTTTTTTTTTAAACTCACAAAGCACAAAACAAAAGTAGTCATTTGTTCTGGAAATGTAATTTTCGACTTGAAAAACAGGCTCAGGGGTCAGGGCTTAACCCCTGACCCCTGAGCCTGTTTTTCAGGGCTCAGGCTCGAAAATGACATTCCCAGAACAAAGGACCATATCTTCTGAAAGGGTTAAATTAATAATCTCAAAGTAATGATAAACCTGTGAGTTGGATGTAGAGAAGTCAGAGTCACCTGAAATGACAGCTGTCCGAGGGGAGAGCAGACTTCAAAGGTTTGGCAGGGCGCTATGATGGGCTCTTGGGAATAGAGCGAAGTGATTGGTTAAGCTGGGGAGTGACGCCCCCGATCACTTACTGAGAGGAGAGAGAGTGGTTACGTGGGAATAGTGAATGAAGAGTAAAGACGGTCTTCCTGGTTGAACTTGCGCTGAGCTTCATGGGATACTCCACCTCTTGTATTTGTTTACAGTGCAACCAAACGAGTCTTTTGGAAAGAAAGTCTCGTGATGTTTTCATGATGCACACGACGTGATGTTTGTCCCACAACAGTAGAGTGGAGTTTTGTAGTTATGCAAATCTAAAAGGTCAAGGTCATGTGTGTTGTTGAAAAAGGACCCAAGTTGAATGCTTTTAGTATGAAGCAGCAGCAGGAGAGGCAGACTGTATTAACAGTAACTTAATCCAGCTCTGATGATATATCCTTTATTTAACCAGGTAAAAAGCTCATTGAGATTAAAATCTCTTTTCCAAGAGTGACCTGGCCAAGAAGGGCAGCATGTACAAAGTTACAACATATAAAACACAGACATGAAAGGCAGACAAATACAGCTGTAAAACACAAATAAAATGGCACATTAGCCAGTCAATATGCGAAGTAAAACAAACTATTAAAATCATTCAAAAACTGGCAACATTTAAAAACGATTTCAGGATATACGAGCACTCACATCGACCAATGGTGTCGTGTTCTCTGTCCTTTAAGATGGACCTGAATTCCCCCATAGTGACTAAATCTGAGAGTTTCAGCTCCTTCTGTACATTGTACCAAGCTGTGGGGGCAGCATATCTAACAGCTGTTTTACCCAGTTGTGTTCTCACTGTAGGAACCAGCATCTGAATAAAATCTTGGGAGCGCAGGCCATATGGACTTTCTCTTTGACACATATATGTGCAAATGTAGGAGGGAACCAACCCAAGCAGAGATTTATAAATAAAACCCAACCAATGGGAAAGTCTGCGAGCAGACAAAGATGATGCTGTCGAAAAGTGAATATTAATTGACGCTGATATCAATGAGATCAAATGAAAACACTCATGCGCTATGCTTCTCTGTGAAATCAGTATATTAGAGCTGCAACTATTTTCATAATCGTTTAATAGTTTCTATTATTTATAGAGAGAAATTCTTTCCAAATAATCTCTGTTCTTAGTTTCTTAAATGTGAAAAAGTGTTTCAACTGTGCAGTGTGTTGATGTGTCTTTTGGAAAACGGAGCATTAAGTGACGTGAAGACGTCTTTGGGAACTGTGGCAGTTATTTTCTGCTGATCCCCGATTATTTACACCCCACAGATGAATCAAAAGATTAGTCAAGATGAAATATGTGATTCAATAATGAGAATAATTGTTGTTGCCCTAAAGCAATAAACGCTGTCGGAAACAGGGTCTGATTTTGTGCAAATCTTTTGGATAATGACTCATTTATTGCCGCACCCTTTCTTGGTAATCTTCCTTCTATTTTTATCACACGGACGTTTGTTCTCACGAATACAACCTGATATTTCTTCACGGTTTTAAAGCAATCACACAATCACACACATCCAGTTGTTATAAGGGTTATCCAAAATACACAACGTTATTTCATCACTGCTGATCGTGCAGCAACGACCAACACCTAATCTTCATCAGCAGTATTGGACACAATGGAAGCAGCACACAATGCAGTAACCCTGCAGAAAAAGGTTTCCATATGCATCATGTATGATTGATTTTTACCAAATGAACCTCTGACACAAGTACAGTGTTTTGTGTGTCTCTCGTTTACCATCTGTCCAGGTTATTCCATGTTGCTTCTGTTTCTAATGAAACACAGAATTAATGTGTTTTCCTCTCATGCAGGTCCTGTGTATCGACGAAGCCACAGCCAGCGTGGACCAGAAGACGGACAAACTGCTGCAGCAGACCATCAGAGAGAAGTTTCGGGACAAGACCGTCCTCACTATCGCACACAGGTAGACGTTTTTCCTAAAATCCATGCCAGTTTGACCCCCGAGTCAAAACTAAACAGAAGAAAGCCAAGTGTAGTTATTACGCTCCATATATATGAGCATACATTACCATCGTAAGGGCTGCCTCGACAAAGAGCAACAGGATTTGTATATTGTATGTTAACTTTTAATATTTCAGAAAATCAAACAAATATTTATAATACTTACACATTTTCTGCAGAATATTCTCCACATATTAACACCACCACAAGCTAACGTTGGGCTATAAAGAAACTACAGCACGGTCACATGACTTCACGTCACAACCGCTAAGCTAAAGGAGGCTAATGTTGGGCTATAAAGGAACTACAGCACGGTCACATGACTTCACGTAACCACCGCTAAGCTAAAGGTGGCTAATGTTGGGCTATAAAGGAACTACAGCACGGTCACATGACTTCACGTCACAACCGCTAAGCTAAAGGTGGCTATTGTTGGGCTATAAAGGAACTACAGCACGGTCACATGACTTCACGTCACAACCGCTAAGCTAAAGGTGGCTAATGTTGGGCTATAAAGGAACTACAGCACGGTCACATGACTTCACATCACCATCGCTAAGCTAAAGGTGGCTAATGTTGGGCGATAAAGAACTACAGCACAGTCACATGACTTCACGTCACAACCGCTAAGCTAAAGGTGGCTATTGTTGGGCTATAAAGGCACTACAGCACGGTCACATGACTTCACGTCACCACCGCTAAGCTAAAGGAGGCTAATGTTGGGCTATAAAGGAACTACAGCACGGTCACATGACTTCACGTCACAACCGCTAAGCTAAAGATGGCTAATGTTGGGCTATAAAGGAACTACAGCACAGTCACATGACTTCACGTCACAACCGCTAAGCTAAAGGATGCTATTGTTGGGCTATAAAGGAACTACAGCACGGTCACATGACTTCACGTCACCACCGCTAAGCTAAAGGTGGCTAATGTTGGGCTATAAAGGAACTACAGCACAGTCACATGACTTCACGTCACAACCGCTAAGCTAAAGGTGGCTATTGTTGGGCTATAAAGGCACTACAGCACGGTCACATGACTTCATGTCACCAACGCTAAGCTAAAGGTGGCTAATGTTGGGCTATAAAGGAACTACAGCACGGTCACATGACTTCACGTAACCACCGCTAAGCTAAAGGTGGCTATTGTTGGGCTATAAAGGAACTACAGCACGGTCACATGACTTCACGTCACAACCGCTAAGCTAAAGGTGGCTAATGTTGGGCTATAAAGGAACTACAGCACGGTCACATGACTTCACACCACCACCGTTAAGCTAAAGGAGGCTATTGTTGGGCTATAAAGGAACTACAGCACGGTCACATGACTTCACGTCACAACCGCTAAGCTAAAGGTGGCTAATGTTGGGCTATAAAGGAACTACAGCACGGTCACATGACTTCACGTCACCACCGCTAAGCTAAAGGTGGCTAATGTTGGGCTATAAAGGAACTACAGCACGGTCACATGACTTCACGTCACAACCGCTAAGCTAAAGGTGGCTAATGTTGGGCTATAAAGGAACTACAGCACGGTCACATGACTTCACACCACCACCGTTAAGCTAAAGGAGGCTATTGTTGGGCTATAAAGGAACTACAGCACGGTCACATGACTTCACATCACCACCGCTAAGCTAAAGGCGGCTAATGTTGGGCTATAAAGGAACTACAGCACGGTCACATGACTTCATGTCACCAACGCTAAGCTAAAGGTGGCTAAATTTGGGCTATAAAGGAACTACAGCACGGTCACATGACTTCACGTCTCCTCCGCTAAGCTAAAGGAGGCTATTGTTGGGCTATAAAGGAACTACAGCACGGTCACGTGACTTCACGTTTCCCCCGCTAAGCTAAAGGAGGCTAATGTTGGGCTATAAAGGAACTACAGCACGGTCACATGACTTCACGTCACAACTGCTAAGCTAAAGGTGGCTAATGTTGGGCTATAAAGGAACTACAGCACGGTCACATGCACAGGAACTACACACATCCCTAAATGTCCTTACAGACTGAGCTAGTGCCGCCCCTACGTTTTTGATCCAGTCTTTCTTTGTCGAATAAGACATTTTTTCTATTTCTTTTTGTGTGTGCAGGATCAACACCATCATGGACTGCGACAGGGTGCTGGTGATGCATGCTGGGAAGGTTGTGGAGTTTGACACCCCGGCCGCTCTCTGCCAATCAGACGACTCCATCTTCCAGAGGATGGTCGGTTAGAGGAGAGACGGATAAAAGACACTGAAAGAAGAGAAACAAATTTATTTGTATAGTTTTTTTTACCTTGAATAGCTTTCTGGAAACGTCCTGCTTTCTTCAGCTCCGTCCTGATCACACGTTTTGCTGCTATTTCCAGCTGACATTTAGTTTCGTTAAAGTGATTATTGTAATACATAGGTTTCTTACAATTGAATTGTGAGGAATTTAAGGTCCTTTATTATAATTTATTTACGTTACCATTGCATTTTTTCTAATAAAAGTGCATAAAGACTGAAAATCCAAGTTGAAATAGATTCTTAAAATATTTTTTTATCAATATTGTCAAATCTCACATAAGCAGGGTGACCAACCAATCGACAACAAGTCAAAAAGTCCAAGTCAGATTTATTTGTTTTGTATTTTTAATTGTTATTATTCTGTTTTTATGCCTTTATTGTTATTTTTTTCCGATTGAAATGCAGCTGCATTTGATGAATGTTAATATTAAAGCCATAAACATTTGGGTCAACCTTATTAACATTTATCGTAAAATCACAAACTCGCACGTTTTGGACGACACTACAACTTTTATAAGTGTGTTTTGTTTTTTTAAGAAACCACACAGTCTTTTTTTATACCCAGAGGGCATGTTGTCGCAATACATCATTTGTAATTGACCGTCAGTCATGCAGAATATTTAGTCTTCCTGGAGACAGAGTTTAAATCCTTCAGTGTGTTTTCCTCTCATGTATCCGTTATAAACAACTGTCATTTACTTTTTCCAAACCTGTGTAAACATCGAAACATTTATCACCCTGCCGGTTTTATACGGTAAAACATGTTTAAGGGACATAAATAAACCTTCAAATAACGGTTGTTTTCATCACCTCATTAATCGTTTTGTCTGTCAAACTTTCAGAAACAGTGAAAAATGCCTGTTTCCCAATTTCCTTGATACACTGGCAGATTGCTAAATTCCCAAAATAATAATTTAACTATAATAAAAAAGATGGTTGGAGAACCTACAACCAGTCAAGTCACCAATTCACCAGTCCAAGTCACTCTTCGAGTCCAAGCCCGAGTCACCCAAGGAGTGTTCGAGTCCAAGTCATCGTGCGCGAGAATTAATGAGTCCAAGTCCGAGTTGCGTCAATTAATGCGCGAGTCCGAGTCCCGAAAATCGGCACTCGAGTCCGACCCGAGTCCAGGACTCAGTACTCCATCTCTGCCTAAAACCGTTTAATAATTTTGCATTTTTGCTAAGAAATGGCTCCTAACAATTAAAGGTGGGGTAGGTAAGTTTGAGAAACCGGCTCGAGATACACTTGTTGTTGTATTCCATGGAATGCTCTTAACATCCGATAGCAATGAATATCTTAAAGGTGACATGTCATGCTTTTCCGGTTACACACCTTGTGTGTTATGAAGGTTTTTATGCATGTAAACAGTCTGCAGAGTCAAAACCCTCAAAGTACACCCTGTAGGGAGTAAAACTCTAACACAGAGAAGAACTCCCCAAAACGCCTCGTTGGAGATACGTCACTGTCCATTTTTTACTTCCTGGGTGCTGTGTCGTAGAAGCACCCAGGAGCCACGCCCAGAACTATACGGTCATGCGGTACCCGGAACCAAATGGGCCAATCCGTGGAGCCGTTACGTTACGTCCGCGGAGCCGTTACGTTAAGCCCCCGCTGATTGGTCCAAATTGACCAATCCACGGACTTCCTCACACACTCAGTGCAGGCAGCTCTGCTGATCTCTCCTCCCTGGCTGCAGGCTGATAACAGACAGTTGGGATCGCGGCGACATTCTCTCTGCAGACCCGTTCTCACAGCGTTCATCAACCTTTTTCTTACTCGATATCAAGCCACACTTATTGTTTTTACTTCGGCTGTGACTGTGTGTGTGCTCAGGGTGAGTTTGGCTGTGTTTCGCTAAACAAGGAAACAACACCTCCACGGAGCTCAGCGCGATTCACAACGTCCCGACACCGACTGGTCCCGACCAATCGGAGCACACTGGGCTCACAGGGAGGGGGGGGCAAGAGCTGCAACGAGCCGTTTGGTGGAGAAAGTGAATACACAGACTTTACAGAGATGCTGTATGCGAAACCAATGTGAGTTTGGAAAATTGCACAGTATTTTTCTATTCTAGTAGACCTCAACAATGGAGTTATGATCAGTGGAAATGGCCATGACATGGGACCTTTAAGTGCTTTGACAACAAATCCATAAAAAAATGTCATCAGTGGAAGCCGTGGCTCTGTAAAAAGCACGACCAATCATCTGAGCCGCCCGGCTAAAGTAACTGGATGGCCTACCTGCCTGTCAGCCTTCCATCGGGGCACAAACTTATCTCGTGCCCTCATTGGTCATGTGCGCGTTCGTGTGTGTTGGGGGAGGGGCTCTGTGAGGAAGTGGCAGATTTTCTCCGGGTGTGTATTTTCAAATTCTAGCGCACTCGAGCTGGTTTTCTCCAAACTTACCTACCCCACCTTTAATAGATTATCAAAATATCTGCCAGTTAGGCAAGGCAAGGCAAGTTTATTGATATAGCACCTTTCAACACAAGGCAATTCAAAGTGCTTTACAAAAAACGAAAGACATTCAGACAATGGCATTTAAAATCAGTCATTAAAAAGGAAAGCTAATAAAATAAACATTAAAAGAAAAAATACATGGATAAAAGTTACAGTGCAGTTTAAGTTGTGAATAGTTCAATTAAAAGCAGCAGCAAAAAGAAAAGTCTTCAGCCTGGATTTGAAAGTAGTCAGAGTTGCAGCGGACCTGCAGGTTTCTGGGAGCTTGTTCCAGATGTTTGGAGCATAATAACTGAACGCTGCTTCTCCATGTTTAGTTCTGACTCTGGGGACAGAAAGCTGACCAGTCCCTGAAGACCTGAGAGATCTGGATGGTTCATAGTTTAGCAGGAGGTCAGACATGTATTTTGTATGGCTGTATTGAATATGGCAGCCCTTACCGTAACTGTATATCACTACATCATTACATTACGCATGATTTATATGAGATGCATTTCATGTAAGCCTCTAAACATCATGTGGAAAACATTTATCTTGTTGTTGGTGGTTTTGCTCTTTCTGGTTTTGACACCCATGTTGTTTATAATCGCTGTACCTTTTAATAAATCAGTTTATTTTGTATTAAAAATAGCCGTCGCACCGGTTTCATGTTCACCAGGTTAGCCTGAGTGGAGTTAATCTCAGCAAGCATCACAGCCGGGCTGTTTCCAGGTAGAGTTACGCAATGAGTGTGTGAACGCAACTGAAATCTCTTTTCTCTCCACACACACACACACATACACACACACACACACACACACACACACACACACACACACACACACACACACACACACACACACACACACACACACACACACACACACACACAGAGACAGGGTGTGTCACACCGTGAACGCCTGCCACTCCCTTTGGCACAGGTAAGCATTTTTTCTCATGTTAACCCATTTGTCACGTTGACACGGGGAGTGTTTGGTTTGTGTTTCTCTGCTGATTCAAGGTTTCAACAATAATGCTTTAAATGAGTTTCACAGACGGAGACGTGGACGTGCAGACAAAGAAAATACAATGCAGTAAATATATGCATGAAGGCTCTGACTCTGCGATGCCTTGAGCCTTACCTGAGGGTAAAAGGCTGCTTTAGACTAAGTATTTCTTAGGGAGAAATTGTACTTTTTATTCCTTTACATGTATGTGGCGGCTTTATCTACTTCACAGATTCCAAGTATTGACACAAAAAATAAATTACCTATTTTATTTTCTTAAAACGCCTCCATTTGACTCCTTTGTTAACTTCCTGAACAGAGTGACATCACTACGAGACACTCGCTCTTCTATTGGCTAGCGCTCCAACACATTGTACTTGATAGGCTAAGGGGCGGGACATCTCTAAGCGGCTGACCAATCACAACAGAGCCGGCCAGCTAACCAATCAGAGCAGACTGGGCTCTGGTTCAGACAGAGGGTGAAAAGAGGAGCTGCAGCACAGAGAGTATGAGAAGAATAAAGAGCTTTTTGATCATTAAAGCATGGAGACGTGTGTGTGTGTGTGTGTGTGTGTGTGAACAGATGTGTTGACGTATAAGTGGGGTCAGAGATACAGGTTGTACTTTAGTCTGCTGTGGTGCGTCTCTGTTTCTCGCACACAGTACGAGGCAGGGCATCACACACACGTGCACACAGAAGGATCCACACTTGTGTTTTTCAATGCACAAATGTGTTCCGTTTCATATACATGTGAATCCTTCTGTGTGCACGTGTGTATTATGAGACTGCTCTGAGCCCAGACGTGTTGTTGTCGTTTGGGTGTGTTTGCACGAGGGTGTGTGTGATGGGAACGTGTGTGTGTGTGTGTGTGTTTTGACAGCGACTGACGGAGAGACAGTAAGGTGGAACAGGTTCTCCAGGCGGAGGTGCAGTGCTCCCGCCCGCAGCTCCTCCGCTCACTCCCAGCCGGCAGAGCGAGCAGCATGGACTCATAGCTCCTGAACACAACGTCAACAACACGGAGGACCAAGCGGCTGCCTGAAGGACCCCGAGGTCAGTTTCATACATCTTCCTGCGTGGTTGCTCTTAAGGTGGAGAGCTTTGGGGGACAGCGGTTGGTTTCAGGTGACAGGTCGTTTCTGTCGGGGCTCATCTTGACTTCTTAGCGACGCGTCTACGTGTTGGTGCTCCGAGCTGGCCTTTGGTTTCTGTCAATGCTTTTATTCTCTTTCTTGCACACAGTTTATTTTCAGCTTTGTGTACTTTCTTTAGCCTACAGTATATTAATGCTCACTTTGACTAAGGACAACCTAAAGAAAGACTTGTTTCAATGGAAAGTAATCATAACGATAAAGCTTTACTTGTGTAGCACTTTCCACACGCAGGATGCAGAAGTGCTTTCAAAAATGCAATTTAAGTCTAACGTTTAAACTTTCTAGCAGACATGCACCATGTGTTCGTGATATATTACATTACATGTTACTTACACACACATATATAAGCTTTCAGGGAATACAAGGAGGTCAAATAGGCGAGTGTACAAAATATATATATATATATATATTTATAAACAGATAACCCACTTAGTTAAACCAGAAAAGACTTAAAGAAATAAATGCATAAAATAATAAAAATAAATACATATAATATAATATTGATAATAATAAGATGTTTTTTGTCATTTAAAATGTCCACTTAGTCGCTCTGCTCCTGAACACTAGTTTGTGTTGCTAATGAAACTAAAGGAGTATTTCTGCACTTTGGCTTATTGTGAAATGTGTAACTGATACGTAGTAAATCAGCTGCCTCCTTATCTCAGAAGTCATTTAGGGCCAAGTGTGTAATATTATCTAAATGTGAATAATCTGATTGATGTTAGTGTTTGATTTTGTCTTGAAGACGTTTTTATCAACTCGTACAGAAATAACAAAACGATTGGGTTCCGAACATTAAAACCACACTATTGTTCGTTATGAAGGACAGATTTAGTGGCGTATATTTAGTGTTTTGATTGATTTAAATCCTGGCATTGTTGTGTCTTTTTACGTCATCGTATCATTACAAAACGGGTGTGCAGACGTTGTGGTTCATAGTTGTCTTGTTGGAATAAATGTTGACGAGATTGAGTTCTTAAACACCTGAAATCATGCTCTACTGTATATTTGAGTATAATTTCACTTAAAAGGGATGGGAAATGATTGGCTGCCGTGTCATTCTAAATAGTTTGGAAATAATCACATTGGTTTTGAGATAATCCTGCGAAAAGCATGTTTGTATTGTAAAATATGTATTTATTGATTTACTTATTTCCTAATAACATATAATCTGTGTTGCTATAAACCATCTGTGTCAATGGTGAAACAATTCTGCATTTGTTTTAAAAGCGTATTAAATCTATTTTACATTGGGATGTTATATTTAATACACTTTTATTTTGATGTTTGGAATTAAAACTGCAGTTAGGGTTTGGTTAGGAATAACAGGTTCAGGTTCAGGTTATTTATTTGTACCCGTAAGTAGATTCTGTTTGCAGAGAAAAATACAAGGGTTCCATCCTGACACTAAAAACAAACACAAACACATCTCTAATAAAGGACTAGTAAAAGTACAAGTATACCCTGCTCAACCAAATCTCAAAAATATTTAAAAAACATTTTAAGAAGGAAAACACTAGTACAAACATGGACATTCAAAATTCACAATTCAAAATTAAATAAATAATAAAAATAGGCATCAGTGTGACGCTCCTATGATGTGTTAATGTGTGCAACAGCTGCTGGGATAAACTGTTTTTATACCGCTTCGTTCTACTCCTTGGGACGAGTAACCTCCGGCCCGAAGGAAGAATAAAGCTTTATTTTTATTTATTCACACATGATTTCACATAATTTTCCGATATCCAAATGGAACATAATGTCTCTTGATTTAGTGGAAGTCTGACAGAGTTTTTTGTCTTAAAGTTGTGGGTGTGGTCCCTTCTGAATGTGTGCTTTTAAAAAGGAAACAACCCAACAACAGACCTCTTGTTCGCAGCTCTCCCGATTAACCTGTTCCTGGTTTTCCTCAAGGCCATATCGCAAATAGCTAGAGAGATGCACCTGCTGAGATACATGGGGGTGTCACTACTGTACACACATACAGTCAGACATACATACATATATACATACAGTCAGACATACAGACATACATACATATATACATACATACATACAGTCAGACATACAGACATACATACATATATACATACATACAGTCAGACTACATACATACATACATACATACATACATACATACATACAGTCAGACGTACGTACATACATACATACATACATTTATACATACATACATACATACATACAGTCATACATACATACATACATACATACATACATACAGTCAGACGTACGTACATACATACATACATACATTTATACATACATACATACATACATACAGACAGACATACATATATACAATACATACATACAGTCAGAGACATACATACAGTCAGACAGACAGACATACATACATATATACATACATAGTACATACATACATACATACATACATACATACATACATAACATACATACAGTCAGAAATACATACATACAGGTCAGAAATACATACAGTCAGACAGACATATATACATACATACATACATACATACATACATACATACATACATACATACAGTCAGAAATACATATATACATACATACAGTCAGACAGCAACATGCACTCCTGCTGTACTGAATGCTGCTTTTTAATTGAGGTGAAACTCAAGTTATGCGATGCCATGAGAGTTTCATAGTACATAGCATTTATCTTGGATTTAGATACTCTTGGTATAATGAAAGAAGATATAAAATGGCAACATGAAACAGCTGTAAAACCTACTTGAATGACTCTAAATGTCAAAGCATGCTTTTAAATGAAAATGTGTGCAGATATGATTTCCTTCAAAACAATACAAATTGTTCAATAATGTTTTTTGTTTCTGGTGTTGAAAACGTTGCTCTCTGAACAATATCTAAAAAAAACGTTGTGTTTCCCAGATATGAAATTGTTTGGTTTGCCAAATAAATACGCCCCACCCAAATATTTCTTTCATGATCTTGTAGTTTTAAAGGTGTGCTTGAAAATGCGGTTAAAACAGACTGAAGTTTCACAGAGTGGTGCATTCAAGTGCTATTGGAAAACATAGCTTCTTAGTTGGAATTTAGAGCAAAAGCATGGGTCGTGGATTGATCAAAACATTCCGACCCTTAGAAACCCTGCAGCAATACAGGTGTTGTTCTTTTCTACCAAGACACACATGTACAGAAACGTCATGCATGGTCTTCCTTTACCTCGTGGTTTGAACACATTTAAGAAGTACCACTGTGTACAAATACAAGTCCTTCTTTCTTTAGTTAAAGTTAAAAGCATCAGCATCAAATACACTTACAACTACAAAAAAAGTATTCATTATGCAACAATTCAAATTTCTCCCAAAAATGTATTTGTGATTTTGTTGAACTATGTCATTATAAAAACAAAACTGCTTTGTAGCCTTATCTATTGTTATAAGTCAGAATGTAAAACTAACTTTACATTTGTGTAATTATAATCAAAGTCTGCAAAGTAACTAAAGCTGTCAAGTGTAGTAAAAAGTACGTTTGCCTCCAAAAAGTAGTAAAGTAAAAGTAGAAAGTGGCATTCATTGGGAATTGCCAGTAAAGTAAAAGTATGTGAAAATGATACGTAATAACAGTACCGTACTTTTCGGACTATAAAGCGCACCTGCATATAGCCGCAGCAGCTGCTAAAGTGTCCGTCTGTCTTGCTCTCGTTCTGTCTCTCGGGCCCAATCCCAAACCACTCCCTCGACCCTACCCCTCCGTGATGGAGTGAACTCCGTCTGTAGCCACACTCGCAGCTCAACGAGGCTCCCTCCTGTCACATGGAGGGAGTAAACACAGCAGCAAGCTTTGGGACGGCCTCCCCTCTCTCCGGCAGAAACAGGAAATGCCGTAACTGTTTGTAACAACGGTTCAAATCAGCATCTCTTTGACAAAAAGTTTAAATGAATACCTCAAATAAAACTCCAAACATCTTTCATTGTGTTTCAAAGCTCTTTTAGTTTTAAACCTGATGTTTATAAGCTTCTTAGTTTTTGCAACGGTCTGTAAATATACACAACTTTATAATAAAATGCACACATTTACCTTTTTCTAGACTAAACACAGGTTTGATCCAAAGTTAAAAACATATGAGGTTATCATGAGGTTGTTAACATCGCAGTTTATCAGTGGATGTTTGCTGGAACTACTTTTAAACAGCGTGTTTCCTGACGGACACACACAGCGTGACTCCAGTCAGGTAGAGACCGGTCTCAAGTCAGCACCGCTGCAGACTCGCTGTTTGAGGGCTTGATAGCCCACTCCCTCCCCCCTCCACACTCGTTGCTTTGGAACAGCCCTCAATATGGCGGACCCTCCGCGTGAACGCGCAAACGGAGGGGTAGGGTGTAGGGGTAGGGTGTAGGGGGCGGTTTGGGAATGGGCCTACGTTCCACTTTTACTTTGGCGCGCGACCTGTCTCACTCTTTTCCGGCCTCCAGCTTTTCCTGCTGGAGCCCGCCGCTTAGAGGTGGCGGGCGCGGACCGGTCCTAGAGCCCGTAGCGTTAAAGGTGGTTAATTTTACCTGTGAAATCCATAGATTTAGGAGGTTCCCTAGTGGCCGTTAGCTGTACAAAAAATGGGGGGAAAAGTCGCGGCTTATAGTCCGAAAAGTACGGTACATGATTAAACATTCCACCACTGCCATCACATGGTCTTAAATGTCTCCCGGGTTCAATCAGCTATTGTTATTATGAAACTTTAACGTGTTAAAAGTATTAAGTCAATCCCAAGCTGCACTGTATGTCTCAAGTTTCAAAAAAGTCGTTGACTGAACATTCACTTTTCTTCCATAGGTTTAATCAGAAGGGATTTGAATAACAGAGACACAGCCATCATGGTAAGAAACACCTCCATCTTCTTTCCGTGATTGAAACGTTATATAACGGCTCAGTGTCAGTTTGAGTGCGCACAGCTCAACCTGTTGAGGCGTGTTTTTGTTTTAAACTCTTTATGAAACGTCTTTGTTTGCAGCCTTCACACCGCAGGGGAAGGAGTCTCTCCGACGCCCTGACTCTGGAGCAGTCGGAGGAGGGAGGGCTCATTGTGTCCAGCATCAACGACAGCGCCTCAGCCAATCAGGGGCTGCGGAAAGGTATCACCCTCCTTTGATTGTTTTTAAAGGTCACCTATTGTGCACAATCCACTTTTTCAAAATCCAAAATCCACTTTTTCTGTGGAAAGAGACTCTGAAAGTTTCAGGAACAAAGATTCTCTCTCTTTTTGATCCATTTCTATAAAAACCTGTACAGATTTTGGCCACTTTATGATGTCATAACGATGTTTTGTCTTGAGTAACCATTAGCCAATCAGCAACAAGGTACCCCCCCCCCACACCTTATCACCTGAATATCCTCCTAGAGCACCATTGCGTTCTTTTGTAACCAAATGTCTCTCAGAGGGGCGTGTGGAGGGGCTCCTTATCTTCATCTAAAGTAACAGACAGAGAATCAGCACTTTGGAACAGGGCTGAAACAGAGGGGATTATGGGTAATGCTGCAATGATCTGTTTGGTGTTTCAGCCAATCAGAGACAGGCTCTGGATATATTTGAGACCTATAATATATTGATGAAAATAAGTACAATAGGGGACCTTTAAGCAATACATATATTTGCTTTTAAAGTTTAAACGGTTTTGAACTCCATCCCCAGTTCAAGACCAACTTTGTGCATTTGACTCGAACCCTGTACGCTTTAGGCTGATTCAGCAGGAGACACTTTAAATGTGCAGTATTTACAGTTGTAAATGTTTATTTACATTGTTATAGCGCATTGAATGTAAAGCTCTCCTGAATATTTGTGTACAGAAGTATACACAATTTTACACCTTACAAAATGCATTCAAATTATAATGGATTGCACGATTAGTTCTCACTTGGTGTTAATGTGTGTCTTCACACTTTGGTTGAAATACAACATTGCAGTTCTAATATTAAAGCTCCTCTGAAGACTATCACATGTTTTAGAGGTTTGTTTTGCAACACCGTTGTTTTGGTTTTGAATTTGATTTGCACACATAGAGCTTGTTCATGTTTTGAAACAATCTACTGTTTAATGCACACTTCAATTTCGTTTTTCAGGGGATGAGATTTTGGGAGGCACAATCAATTTCGATCAGTTATCAAAAACGGAGGTGTTAGAAGTGTTGGAGCTGATGAAGCCGTACGATAACTTCCACGTACTCACCAGGAACAACATGAGCAAGAGCGTCGGAAACCTGGACCAGATAACAAAAGGTCCTGAGACGGTAGGTCGTCAAGTCAAACAAGAGCTCTTTAATGTTCCTTTGATAGAGAATTGTTACCTTGATGGAAACGTTAAACAAACATTCTAATCACCAAGTTGTGGTTTGTATTTCCAGATGTTGAATGATTCTTACAACAAACTCTACAATAACAAAATCAAGAAGTTCATGAAAAGTGAGGAGGAGCTAAGCGCCAAGCCGACTGATCCAGGTTCGTCTAAGGTGGGGTTGCCTCGCCTCGGAGTTGACTTTGGACTTATGAAACCCAAGCCTCTGATCACAGACATTGATGATGATTCAGAATCTGATGAAGGTGGAGAATTAACATACAACAGCAATCTGAACCTTCCACCGCTGGGTTTTGGATCCAATGGGACAACTATAAGTGGAGCTCAGGTACCAAGACTGAAAGTTGATGCTAGAGGTCCACAGTTTAACGCTCAAGGCTTCAATGTGTCTGGATCATTACCAGAGGGTCAACATCCTACAGCTGGTATACAACTTCCAAGAAATGGACATTTTAGATCTCCAGAAATGGGAATGGACTTAAAGGGTTTAGATGCTAGTGCCCCTGACATAGGGACTAACCATAGAGGGGGGACAATCACAGGTCCATCCCTTGACTTTGATGCTCCCGAAGTGGGCTTTGAAGGACCAAACAGAATGCCAAAATTCAAACTGCCAGACCTGGGGCTATCTGGGCCCTCTTTTAGTAGTTCGGAAGGTGAGGTCAACACACCAGATATAGGAACCACGGGTAAGCCGGGACTCAGGTATTCCAAGAGACACAAATACCCAGATCTAAATGTTGACAATCCTTCCGGTTATCTAGAGTCACCCAAGCTGAAGCTGTCTGGAAGACCTACTGACTTAGACCTAGAAATGCCAGGTGTAGATGCGTCACCACTTGATGTACATGGGCCAGACATTGACATGCCTTCAGGTAAAGTCAAAGTTCCATTTAAGAAACCAAAGATGAGTCTGAGATCTTCAGATTTGAATGTGGATGATCCCTCAGGCAAGTTTAACAAGCCAAGATTTAAGGTCTTAGGGACATTGCCAAAGCATAAAGATGTGGATCTGAATGCAGGGATGAAAACACCCGAACTATCTCTGAAATCACCAAAGCTAAAAGGCATCAATGCACCTGATGTGCGAGGTCCAAAAATGGATCTTAGAGCTCCAAATTTGGATCTCGACTCTCCAGATTTTGACATTGGTTCCCCCAAGGGGAAATTCTCAATGCCAAAGTTTAACATGCCCAGCTTGGACTTTTCAGGTCCAACAGGAGGAATTGATGCATCTCTAGACAGACCAGACCTGCCAGCAGGTAATCTTGATCTAAATGTGTCTAAGCCAGACTTCGACATTGATGCACCTTCACTTGATCTGAAAGGTCCAAGGTCAAATCTGAAAATGCCTGATATTGGAAGTCCAAGTTTTAATATGCCAGATTTTGGATTGTCAGGACCAAAGCTAAAAGGGCCTGATGGTAAACTAAGGACTCCTGACTTTGATCTCACAGCCCCTAAATGTAAGGGCGCTATTGGCTCTCCAGATTTGAATTTGCCCGAGATGGACCTTAATAAACCCAAACTAGATCTTTCTGGCCCGGACGTCGACTTTGATATGCCCTCGGGTAAATTCAAAGTACCAGCAATGAAGAAACCAAATATTAACTTGAATGCTCCTGACATGCATATTAATGCTCCCAAGTTTGATATGAACACTCCAGATGTCAACATCGGTTCACCCAAAGCAAATTTAAATATGCCAACATTTAAGATGCCCAAATTTGGTCTTCCAAGCCTGAAAGGACCTGAGATCGATGGCAATTTGGATGGTCCAGACTTCGATATCAATGCACCTAATATCAATCTTAAAGGTCCAAAAGCTGACCTGAAAACACCTGATATGGATATGTCTGGTGCTAACCTTCGTGGTGGCTTTAAAGCACCAGACTTAAACATGCCAAAGGTTGACCTTAACACCCCGAAACTGAACTTAGACATGCCATCAGGTAAACTGAAAATGCCAGAGCTTCATGCTCCAGACTGGGATGTAAATGCTCCGTCAGGCAAAATGAAAATGCCTAAATTCAATCTTTCAGGTAAACTACCAAAGGGACCAAATCTGGACATTGACACTGATCTGAATGCTCCAAAGATAAAGGGTGGATTTGATGCTCCTGACTTGAACTTACCAAAAATGAACCTTAAAGCTCCTAGGTTAGATGTAAATACACCAGATGTAAACATTGGTTCACCCAAAGCAAAATTTAAAATGCCCAAATTCAAAATGCCAAAATTTGGTAAACCAAGCCTCAAAGGACCTGAGATTGGCGGACACTTTGATGGCCCAGATCTTGATGTTAATGTACCCAATGTCAACCTCAAAGGTCCTAGAGCTGACATGGAAATGCCAGATGTGGATATATCTGGTCCATCTGGAAAATTCAAAAAGCCACATTTTAACATGCCAAATTTTGGGCTATCTGGTCCAAAAGTAGATGGCCCTAACCTGGAACCTGAAAACACCTGATCTAGACATATCTGGTCCTAACTTCAGTGGTGGTTTAAATGCACCAGACATTAACATGCCCAAGGTTGATCTTAAAAACCCCAAACTGGACTTCAACAGCCCAAAGTTGAACTTAGACATGCCATCAGGTAAACTGAAAATGCCAGAGCTTCATGCTCCGGACTGGGACATAAATGCCCCCTCCGGCAAAATGAAAATGCCTAAATTCAATCTTTCGGGAACCCTACCAAAGGGACCAAATATGGACATTGACACTGAATTGGGTTCACCAGATCTGAGTCTGAATGCACCAAGGATAAAGGGTGGATTTAGTGCTCCTGACTTGGACTTACCAGACATGAACCTTAAGTCTCCAAATTAAATGTAAAAACTCCAGATTTCAACATTGGTTCACCGAAAACTAAATTTAAAATGCCCAAATTGAAAATGCCTAAATTAAATTTTCCAGGCATAAAGGGACCTGAAATTGACGGAAATTTAGATGGCCCAGACATCGACTTGAATGCACCCAATGTCAACCTCAAAGGTCCTAAAGGTGATATGGAAATGCCAGATCTTGATATATCTGGGAAATTCAAAAAGCCCAATTTTAACATGCCTGATTTTGGTCTTTCTGGTCCAAAAGTAGATGGCCCTAACCTGGACCTGAAGACACCTGATCTAGACATATCTGGTCCTAACTTCAGTGGTGGTTTAAATGCACCAGACATTAACATGCCCAAGGTTGATCTTAAAACCCCCAAACTGGACTTCAACAGCCCAAAGTTGAACTTAGACATGCCATCAGGTAAACTGAAAATGCCAGAGCTTCATGCTCCGGACTGGGACATAAATGCCCCCTCCAGCAAATTCAAAATGCCTAAATTAAATTTTCCAGGCGTAAAGGGACCTGAATTTGACAGAAATTTGGATGGCCCAGACATCGACTTGAATGCACCCAATGTCAACCTCAAAGGTCCTAAAGGTGATATGGAAATGCCAGATCTTGATATATCTGGGAAATTCAAAAAGCCCAATTTTAACATGCCTAATTTTGGGCTATCTGGTCCAAAAATAGATGGCCCTAACCTGGACCTGAAAACACCTGATCTAGACATATCTGGTCCTAACTTCAGTGGTGGTTTAAATGCACCAGACATTAACATGCCCAAGGTTGATCTTAAAACCCCCAAACTGGACTTCAACAGCCCAAAGTTGAACTTAGACATGCCATCAGGTAAACTGAAAATGCCAGAGCTTCATGCTCCGGACTGGGACATAAATGCCCCCTCCGGCAAAATGAAAATGCCTAAATTCAATCTTTCGGGAAACCTACCAAAGGGACCAAATATGGACATTGACACTGAATTGGGTTCACCAGATCTGAGTCTGAATGCACCAGGGATAAAGGGTGGATTTAGTGCTCCTGACTTGGACTTACCAGACATGAACCTTAAATCTCCCAAGTTAAATGTAAAAACTCCAGATTTCAACATTGGTTCACCGAAAAACTAAATTTAAAATGCCCAAATTGAAAATGCCTAAATTGAATTTTCCAGGCATAAAGGGACCTGAAATTGACGGACACTTGGATGGCCCAGACATCGACTTGAATGCACCCAATGTCAACCTCAAAGGTCCTAAAGGTGATATGGAAATGCCAGATCTTGATATATCTGGGAAATTCAAAAAGGTCAATTTTAACATGCCTGATTTTGGTCTTTCTGGTCCAAAAATAGATGGCCCTAACCTGGACCTGAAGACACCTGATCTTGATATATCTGGTCCATCTGGGAAATTCAAAAAGCCCAATTTTAACATGCCTAATTTTGGTCTTTCTGGTCCAAAAATAGATGGCCCTAACCTGGACCTGAAGACACCTGATCTAGACATATCTGGTCCTAACTTCAGTGGTGGTTTAAATGCACCAGACATTAACATGCCCAAGGTTGATCTTAAAAGCCCCAAACTGGACTTCAACAGCCCAAAGTTGAACTTAGACATGCCATCAGGTAAACTGAAAATGCCAGAGCTTCATGCTCCAGACTGGGACATAAATGCCCCCTCCGGCAAAATGAAAATGCCTAAATTCAATCTTTCGGGAACCCTACCAAAGGGACCAAATATGGACATTGACACTGAATTGGGTTCACCAGATCTGAGTCTGAATGCACCAGGGATAAAGGGTGGATTTAGTGCTCCTGACTTGGACTTACCAGACATGAACCTTAAATCTCCCAAGTTAAATGTAAAAACTCCAGATTTCAACATTGGTTCACCGAAAACTAAATTTAAAATGCCCAAATTGAAAATGCCTAAATTGAATTTTCCAGGCATAAAGGGACCTGAAATTGACGGACACTTGGATGGCCCAGACATCGACTTGAATGCACCCAATGTCAACCTCAAAGGTCCTAAAGGTGATATGGAAATGCCAGATCTTGATATATCTGGGAAATTCAAAAAGGTCAATTTTAACATGCCTGATTTTGGTCTTTCTGGTCCAAAAATAGATGGCCCTAACCTGGACCTGAAGACACCTGATCTTGATATATCTGGTCCATCTGGGAAATTCAAAAAGCCCAATTTTAACATGCCTAATTTTGGTCTTTCTGGTCCAAAAATAGATGGCCCTAACCTGGACCTGAAGACACCTGATCTAGACATATCTGGTCCTAACTTCAGTGGTGGTTTAAATGCACCAGACATTAACATGCCCAAGGTTGATCTTAAAAGCCCCAAACTGGACTTCAACAGCCCAAAGTTGAACTTAGACATGCCATCAGGTAAACTGAAAATGCCAGAGCTTCATGCTCCAGACTGGGACATAAATGCCCCCTCCGGCAAAATGAAAAATGCCTAAATTCAATCTTTCGGGAACCCTACCAAAGGGACCAAATATGGACATTGACACTGAATTGGGTTCACCAGATCTGAGTCTGAATGCACCAAAGATAAAGGGTGGATTTAGTGCTCCTGACTTGGACTTACCAGACATGAACCTTAAGGCTCCCAAAGCTAAATTTAAAATGCCCAAATTCAAAATGCCTAAATTTGGTAAACCAAGCCTCAAAGGACCTGAGATTGGCGGAAACTTTGATGGCCCAGATCTTGATATTAATGCACCCAATGTCAACCTCAAAGGTCTTAAAGCTGACATGGAAATGCCAGATCTCGATATATCTGGTCCATCTGGGAAATTCAAAAAGCCACATTTTAACATGCCAAATGTTGGGCTTTCTGGTCCAAAGTTGGATGGCCCTAACCTGGACCTGAAAACACCTGATCTTGATATATCTGGTCCTAACTTCAGTGGAGGTTTAAATGCACCAGACATGAACATGCCCAAGATTGACTTCAACACCCCAAAACTGAACATGCCATCAGGTAAACTGAAAATGCCAGAGCTAAAGTCTCCAGACTGGGACATTAATGCTCCCTCCGGCAAAATGAAAATCCCTAAATTCGATCTTTCAGGCAAATTACCAAAAGGACCAAATATGGACTTTAAAGCTCCCAAAATAGACATGAACACTCCAGATATCAACATTGGTTCACCTAAAGCAAAGCTGAAAATGCCCAAATTAAAAATGCCTAAAGTGAATCTACCAAGCCTAAAAGGACCTGATATTGATGGAAACTTTGATGGCCCAGACATTGATATCAATGCACCAGATGTCAACCTAAAAGCGCCCAAAACTGACTTTGAAATGCCGGATGTTGGTTTTGGGAGTCCATCTGGACATTTCAAAAAGCCACATTTGAAAATGCCCGATGTGGGATTTTCCAGTCGAGAGTTCGATGGCCCAGACTTCGACTTTGAATCACCAGATCTTAATGCCAGATTACCAAAGGTTCCAAATTTGGACATAAATTCGGGCCTAAAAACTCCAGATCTTAATCTCAAGTCTCCAAAATTGAAAGGCGGAATCAATGTCCCCAAATTCGGATTGCCAAACATGGACCTTAAGGCTCCAAAGTTTGATATGGACACTCCAGATCTCAATATTGGTTTACCTGATGCAAAGTTCAAAACGCCCCAAATCAAGATGCCAAAGGGCCCCAATGTTGACATAAACGGAGGCATACCTGACCTGAATATCCCAAATGTAGATGTCAGCGGTCCAAATGGAACATTTAAAATGCCAAGTTTAAACACACCAGACATGAATTTTTCAGGACCTCAACTGAAAGGCCCTGGTATTAATATGCCAGACTTAAATCTGCCTGATACCAGTTTCAATGCAATGCGTCCTGATCTAGGAATAGATGGTAACATAGGCCGACCTGACTGAACTTCAATGCCCCGATTTTAAAGGAAGACTAAGTGGCCCAGACGTTGACATGAACATGCCCTCAGGAAACATCCGGGGTCCTCAGACTGATTTGATATGGAAGGCAGAACATTCAAACTTCCTTCTTTCAAGCTGCCTCAGTTTGGAGGTCCAGATCTTAACAGGGAAGGGTGCGATATCGACTTTGATGCATCTCTGAGATCCCCCCTGAATACAAAAATGAACATGAAACCACAACAGTTGATTGGGGATTTCACAGGCCCAAATGTTAGCTCCCCAAACATGCCGAAAGTGGCAATGCGGAATCCCCAAATGCATCTCAAATCTCCAGATTTTAACATGGATGATCCTTCGCTAAACTTCGGAGGACCTTCTAATATGAATCTCAGATCAGATATCCCAGACATGAGAATGCCTGCACTGGATATAGATGGAAATGTCAGACTTCATCACAATGATAGACAGCTTCCAAGGACCCAAGTTAGGTCCAGCTTCCCTATGATGGACGCTGGTTTTAACCCCCAGTTTGATTACAATCGTTCAGATCTCAACATTGATGATTTCACGGGAAAAGAGCATGTACTTAGAGCCAGAGGTTCGAGATTTGACGGCCAGACACAAGGCAACCATGGACAGGCAATGTTCCCGTCAGGTATTAATCTCGACATGAGGGACCCCAGACAAACCAGAAGAGTTCCTTCTGGTGACATTCAAATACATACAAGGCCTAGATCAATGCAGCAGGTACCTAGCGCACATATGCCACAGTTCTCTCAGGATCCAAGGTCAATGCAACAGGTACCTAACGCACGTATGCCACAGTTCTCTCAGGATCCAAGGTCAATGCAACAGGTAGCTAACGCACGTATGCCACAGTTCTCTCAGGACCAAGGTCAATGCAACAGGGTAGCTAATGCACGTTTGCAAAATGTCTCTCAAGATCCAAGATTAATGCAGCAGGGTACCTAAACGCACGTTTGCAAAATGTCTCTCAGGATCAAAGATCAATGCAGCAGAACTACATCACACACGTAATGCCACAGTTCTCTCAGGACCCAAGATCAATGCAGCAGGTACCTAAAGCACGTTTGCAAATGTCTCTCAGGATCAAAGGTCAATGCAGCAACTACATCACACACGTATGCCACAGTTCTCTCCATATCAGAGAATAAGAGTACCTGACGGTTCAGACGGATACTACGTCACTAGTTTCCAGAACCAACCACAAAATCAAGAATGCCAAATCGCAAATATAACACTCTCGGGGGGCCTAACTTCCGTCCACGAAACGTAGACCTAGAAGTTCTCGGACAAAATGACGTAAAAGGGGGGTCAACTTTCTTTCTTTCCAACTTCATATAAGTTTTGTAAAACTGGTGTTTTCATAAGCTGTTAAACATATTTCTATTGTGTATTATTGTTGCATATTGGGGTTTATTTATTGTGAGTTCAGCTGTTGATTGTATGATGTATGCATATGTAAAAATGTATTCTTTTTTTGCATATTTTACGTTTTTAATTTGTGTATAAAGCCAATATATGTGCTTTGTAATGATCCAGTTTACACTACAGCATCCTTGCACTTGTTTTATGTTGACGTTTTTTTACACCTTTTCTTATTTGTACTATGTTTGTACTTTTACTTGAAATCAGGTGGTCTTTCCATGTACATTGAGTTCAATGAGAGTCCTTAAATCCTAACAATTCTCACCTTTTTTTCATGTTAGATTTTGGAACTCAAGGAGCAATTTGTGGATTTCTGGGAACTATTTTAAGATGAAATGTTATAGGTTTTTTATATATTAACAACGAGATATTGAAATAACCAAAGATGTGCATATGTTTATATTATACAGTAAAATACTTTATTTTGTATTGATTGGGGATGTATATCGTTGAGTTTTATGGAATTTGTATGACAATTTTTGTTCGACAGAGTTTTTGCTTTAACTATAACGAATGTTAATGACAATTATTCAAGATGCCTTTATATACTAAAATGTAAAAACGGACCTAAAGCCATTTTACAAGTGACCATGCAGCTATTACATGTGTTACAATGTATCCACCCTTCATCATTTTGTTATAGCATTGTACACAAATAATAAACAGAAAGAATGTGTCCAGTATTTGTTTCCTGTTGGCTTGCTTTGTTAAACGGGAACATACTGTATGAGCTGTTTCATAATTCATGTTCAACAGCATTCCACTTTTGTTCTTCAAATCTTTATTCTTCAACTTCTTCTTCTTATTTCAGTTGTTCCGTACTTTTTGTTGTCCTCTTACTACTGTACTTCAGCATACTTTCAGATATTGAAACCATTCAAACGTTAAACTGTTCAGCTCCTTCAGGAAGTGTGTAAATATTCTGCTTTTGAAACTCTTTTTTTTATAATGCAACACAATGGGAGGAACCTTCAAATCCTCTTTTACACCATGTGCAAAATGCCTTCCACATACTTTCAGCTGGAGAGACTTCCTTCCAACTTCAAGATGTGACGCATCTTTCTGACATTATCTATAACACTTTTAAATCAGATTTATAGTTTTTGAAATATTAAACAGTTTGGAGCTTGGTAAAGAGGCCTTCTTCAGATTTTAACATAAGTGTGTATTGCGCCGCTCGTTAAATCTGTGCTCTGATCTCAAAACAGAGTGGAGGAGAGCCTGAAATTCGCCTACACATTTATTTTTTAAACCTACATTTTGTCCTTACGTCTAGTCCTTCTGCATCACCTTGTGGCCATTTTGCATCACCTTGTAATCATTTCTCATCAATTATTAGTCTTAGATAAATGTTAAATGAAATATATTTCAGTGCCACATTTATTTCATACTTTCAAAAAGCTCCATCCCAAATACCTCGACATTGTATTTAAGTACAGAACTCGAAGATCAGCAAGAATATATACTTTTTAATCCACTTAATGTTTTTTTCTGTAAATGTGTGAATTTTATCTCAGAGTTTTTAATAAACGCTTTAATCTCAGAGAATGTTTTCCTTTTTGACGGTAAATGTAAAACTTTAATCTCGTAAAATCTGTGTGTGTGAGTTTGGGTTGTTGTTTCAGTATTTATTCACATACAATTACACACAGATGATCCTTAAATACAAAGCTCTTTCCAGAGTTAATGGGGAGTAGAGATATTTCCTCTGCGATCCCGCGCTCCTCCCTTCGGTTTCTTCCAGAATCATCCTGGTTTCCTGTCGGTCTTAATCTGCACCTCAGTCCAACAACCACATTCCCGTATTATTTAGTCCCAACAGAGAGGTGCAGGGAGGACGTATTTCTGTGTTGGACCCTGAAGGCAGCATAGTATGCTTAACAGCGGTGTGTTATCGAGTATTAATAATCTCTGAACTGTCCCGAAACGATCAATCAGAATCTAGTATTCAACTCACTCGTGCAATAAGTTTATATAAATATATAAATCCTGTTCTATAGTGTGCGTTTAGATTTGGATTTACAGTGAATATGGATATGATTGCTTTAGACCTTTATTTCTCTCTATTTTACTCTATTTTTTCAGATTTATTCCATTAGTTTTTTTATTCCATTTTGTATTTTATTCTATTTTAAGATGATTCTGATGATTCTGTACAATGACTCCATGCTGCTGTGACAACCCAATTTCCCAACTTGGGATGAATAAAGCATCCATCCATCCATCCATCATCCATCCATCCATCCATCCATCATCATCCATCATCATCATCCATCCACCCACCATCCATCAATCCATCCATCAATCCATCCATCCATCCATCATCCATCCATCCATCATCCATCCATCCACCCATCCATCCATCCATCCATCCATCCATCCATCCATCATCCATCATCCATCATCCATCCATCCATCCATCCATCCATCCATCCATCAATCCATTCAACCATCCATCATCCATCATCCATATCCATCCATCCACCCATCCATCCATCCATCCATCCATCCAGCCATCATCCATCATCCATCATCCATCCATCCATCATCCATCCATCCCCACCCATCCATCATCCACCCATCATCTCCATCTCCATCCCCATCCAGCCATCATTCATCCACCCACCCACCCATCCATCATCCATCCATCATCCATCCATCCATCCCATCCACCCACCCATCCACCCACCCATCCATCCATCCATCCACCCATCCATCCACCCATCATCCATCCATCCATCATCCATCCACCATCCATCCATCCACAATCCATCCCATCATCCATCCAATCCATCCATCCATAAATCCATCCATTTTGAAACTCTACATCAGATTGTCCTGATATTCTCTGAGTGACTAGTTGGGATTGATATTAGTCTTTGATACTGCAGAGTTTTTGTTTTACTCTTATCTAAAACAGCGGGACGATAGTTTCATATATGAGACTTCAAAGGTCTTTTACTTTGAAACTCTACATCAGATTATCCTGATATTCTCCTCAATGACTAGATTGGGGGGACCTGCTATCAACCTGAAGTGAAAATAGTCTTTGATTGAACTGTCCAATTGATTATGGACAGTCAGTTTCCATTAAATAATAATCAAAATATAGATGGACAATAGATCTAATTTGGGTTATAGGAAAACACAGACCTCATCACCGAGGTCACAATATCAATCGATCCAGCAGAGCAATAACCTATAGGCAAAACACAGAAGATCAACACAAGATATGACATCAAATGTACTTACAAAAGCTGAAGTAGACAGTCAGCTTCATTCATTTTCTTTCCGTTTTTAATCGCTATACGCTGCGCTCTCTCGTCTCCTCTTCACAACTACAACTCTTCGCGGCACACGTACTTACAGCCAACCAGCTCTCTGAATTATGAGATGACGTTTGGTAGGTATGTCAGCACAGTGCCCCTATGGTGATTATTTTTTTGCCACACACATTGAATAGAAAAAGACTCTGAGCATGCGCAGTGTAGTTTTTACAGCACCCATTCACTTAGAGCCGGGGTCTGAGTCCTGCACGGGTCTGATTTTCAAGACCCCCGCACCCGCACACTATTGCCAATTAGTGCCGCAACCCGACCGACCCGTCGGCACAAGATCCGCAACCCGACCCCGCATATGAGCAGTGAAACCGTGCAATTATTAACACACGCAGTTGCATATTTGTCTCAAAAAGCGTGGGATGTTGGTTATTTTTCTCCATCTAGGAACCAACAGCCTCCCAGACGTTGGATTTCGCTCTTGAGGAAGTGTTATTGAAAATGCTGTATTCTCTGCTTCACCTCAGC
>JAMFTG010001171.1:0-37500 GCA_023974075.1 Chaenocephalus aceratus
GGTCTTTTCGAGGTCTCTTCGGTGTCCTCGCGGTGTGTGTTGAGGACCAGCAGAGGGTCTGCACGGTGCTGTTTCACCCCCAGGATCGGAACCTGCAGTGGGATGTCTCTCCTCCTCTCCCTCCTCCTCCTCCTCCTCCTCCTCCTCCTCCTCCCTTCAATCCGACCGCGACAGAAAGCGGAAACGCGTCGTGCGTCGAAGGGATGGAGACGGTAGAGATGGAGGGGCTCGGTTCGATCGGTGCTTTTCTCCCGTGTTTCGGTCGTGTTTACGAGCTGCAGCCCGTCGCCTCCCTCTCGCTCTCTCCCTCTCGCTCTCTCTCTCTGCGTGATGCCCCCCCTCTTTCTCTTCCTCCGTGACGCCTTTTCCGCTCCGAGCAAACATAAGACCCCCCCCTTTATTCCCTGATCTCTCCTTCACCGCTTCTTCCTCATCATCCTCCCCTCTCTCCCTTTTGATCAGACACAGCGAGCGAGCAAGCGCGCGCGCGTGTGTGTGCGTGCGTGCGCGCGTGTGTGTGAGAGAGAGAGAGAGGGGGGAGGAGCCTCGCCAACTCCTCCCCCTTATGCTGCTTATCAGGGGAGCACAGCGGAGATAGAGGGAGGAAATATGAGAGCGGACGGGGGTGGGGGGGTTTTATAAAACTTGTTATCATATAATATCCATACACGCACTACCCCAGTGTGAGATGCAGTACTGCATGTCTGCATTTAGTTTTGCATGCTTGAAATATAGAGCCAAAAGTGCTATTTTGAGATAAAGGGGGTGGGGGGGGGGGGGGGGGGGTGTAGCCTGAGGGGTGTAGCCTGAGGGGGGCGCCAGAGAATCTGGTTTTCATCATTGATATCCTCATTTATAATATCTATACACTATTGTATTTATTGTACTATGTGTTGTTATATGTAAGTAATATACATATTTAAATTATATGTTCTTGTTTTATGTACAACAGCGTATTGTGTGTGTGTGTGTGTGTGTGTGTGTGTGTGTGTGTGTGTGTGTGTGAACATGACGATTATTGCATTATCTAAGAATCAGAATACGTGTAATAATAATAATACATTTCATTTATAGCACACTTTAAAAACAACGTCATCTCCAGGTGCTCACTACTTTATTTCAAAACGAAAGGCCCGCAAGAGCTCTGAAAGAATGTAATATGTTTATTATACGGTTACAGGCCGATTTACAGAAGCACGATGTCCATAAACTACATGTCCCACAATGCATCAGATTTTTATTTTTTATTTAACTGTAACTTTTTTTCAGAATGTGGCTTTTCTTTTAAAATTATTGTGTGACATTCTCACTGAAGAGACTTGCACTTATTTGCCCTCGACTTCTTCTTTCAGACGTAATTATCTATGAAGCTTTTACCCTCTCCGATAATAATCCAATGCAGAGGCAATAAAGTAATATAATACATTATTTTAAATATATAAAATATTTATATATGTATTTTTATATAGTCTTAAAGTTACAACCGGCCCTTTGAGTGCAGCCACAATGCTGATGTGGCCCGTGATGAAATTGAGTTTGACACCCCTGATGTAGACTGTATCTTCAGAGGAGGAAGGATGCTTGGAGAGGACGTTTAGAGTGTATCTTCAGAGGAGGAAGGACGCTTGGAGAGGACGTTTAGAGTGTATCTTCAGAGGAGGAAGGATGCTTGGAGAGGACGTTTAGAGTGTATCTTCAGAGGAGGAAGGATGCTTGGAGAGGACGTTAAGAGTGTATCTTCAGAGGAGGAAGGACGCTTGGAGAGGACGTTTAGAGTGTGTCTTCAGAGGAGGAAGGACGCTTGGAGAGGACGTTTAGAGTGTATCTTCAGAGGAGGAAGGACGCTTGGAGAGGACGTTTAGAGTGTATCTTCAGAGGAGGAAGGAAGGATGCTTGGAGAGGACGTTTAGAGTGTATCTTCAGAGGAGGAAGGACGCTTGGAGAGGACGTTTAGACTGTATCTTCAGAGGAGGAGGGATACTTGGAGAGGACGTTTAGACTGTATCTTCAGAGGAGGAAGGACGCTTGGAGAGGACGTTTAGAGTGTATCTTCAGAGGAGGAAGGAAGGATGCTTGGAGAGGACGTTTGGATGATGTTGAAACACCATTTGAAAGAAGACCTCACCAAATACCAAATGTGATGATGATACATCCAATAGTCAGAGGCATGTCAATCAGAATGAATACACCACCTCCACTCGGTCTTATTGGTTTAATCGATGAACTAATATAACACACGATATGACGTCACGTAAAGTCGGTGAAGGTCCTACATGTGAAAAGCAGTGTGAGTGCACTGTGAAGTAAACCCGTGACCTCCTTCCAGCTGAGGTCATCGATGCATCACTTTAGAAATCAATACTTCATCAAGCCACTCATTACACTGGTGGGCCTACTGGGATGTTACCAGTAAGGCCGGCTGATAAGAACAGATCTGATGAATTATGCAGAATAGACCCCATCACTGCACTCACTCCTTCCCTCCAGAGGAACACGTGGAATACATGTTTGTGTTACATGTATTACACACACACACACACACACACACACACACACACACACACACACACACACACACACACACACACACACACACACACACACACACACACACACACACACACACACACACACACACACACACACACACACACACACACACACACACACACACACACACACACACACACACACACACACACACACACACACACACACACACACTGCTGATGTTCAGGTGTATATCAGTATGTAGTGTCTCTACTTTAAAGAGTCCTCTCCTGCTGATGTTCAGGTGTATATCAGTATGTAGTGTCTCTACTTTAAAGAGTCCTCTCCTGCTGATGTTCAGGTGTATATCAGTATGTAGTGTCTCTACTTTAAAGAGTCCTCTCCTGCTGATGTTCAGGTGTATATCAGTATGTAGTGTCTCTACTTTAAAGAGTCCTCTCCTGCTGATGTTCAGGTGTATATCAGTATGTGGTGTCTCTACTTTAAAGAGTCCTCTCCTGCTGATGTTCAGGTGTATATCAGTATGTAGTGTCTCTACTTTAAAGAGTCCTCTCCTGCTGATGTTCAGGTGTATATCAGTATGTAGTGTCTCTACTTTAAAGAGTCCTCTCCTGCTGATGTTCAGGTGCATATCAGTATGTAGTGTCTCTACTTTAAAGAGTCCTCTCCTGCTGATGTTCAGGTGCATATCAGTATGTAGTGTCTCTACTTTAAAGAGTCCTCTCCTGCTGATGTTCAGGTGCATATCAGTATGTAGTGCCTCTACTTTAAAGAGTCCTCTCCTGCTGATGTTCAGGTGTATATCAGTATGTAGTGTCTCTACTTTAAAGAGTCCTCTCCTGCTGATGGTCAGGTGTATATCAGTATGTAGTGTCTCTACTTTAAAGAGTCCTCTCCTGCTGATGTTCAGGTGTATATCACTATGTAGTGTCTCTACTTTAAAGAGTCCTCTCCTGCTGATGTTCAGGTGTATATCAGTATGTAGTGTCTCTACTTTAAAGAGTCCTCTCCTGCTGATGTTCAGGTGTATATCAGTATGTAGCGTCTCTACTTTAAAGAGTCCTCTCCTGCTGATGTTCAGGTGTATATCAGTATGTAGCGTCTCTACTTTAAAGAGTCCTCTCCTGCTGATGTTCACGTGTATATCAGTATGTAGCGTCTCTACTTTAAAGAGTCCTCTCCTGCTGATGTTCAGGTGTATATCAGTATGTAGTGTCTCTACTTTAAAGAGTCCTCTCCTGCTGATGTTCAGGTGTATATCAGTATGTAGTGTCTCTACTTTAAAGAGTCCTCTCTGCTGATGTTCAGGTGTATATCAGTATGTAGCGTCTCTACTTTAAAGAGTCCTCTCCTGCTGATGTTCAGGTGTGTATCAGTATGTAGTGTCTCTACTTTAAAGAGTCCTCTCCTGCTGATGTTCAGGTGTATATCAGTATGTAGTGTCTCTACTTTAAAGAGTCCTCTCCTGCTGATGTTCAGGTGCATATCAGTATGTAGTGTCTCTACTTTAAAGAGTCCTCTCCTGATGAAATACCAACGGGAGAAACCTGTACGCTACAAAATTCAAATTGTAAACGATTATCGAAGACCGCCAGCTTCTGTCTCCACGTATGAAACCCTAACTCCTCAAAGGCCTACAAGAAGATGGAAAATTCATCCAGTTTTCAACATGAATCTCATTTTCCAGGAAGTCTGCACACCACACACACACACACACACACACACACACACACACACACACACACGGAGAATGTAAAATATTCGGCTAAAGAGCCTTCTCTGATCACACTGGAGATAAGCAGGACTTTTATCCGAGTCCAGACCATCTGAACCGGTGCCGTCGGAGTCAGATTTCAACTCAACGACCACCGAGCTTCCCTCAGATAACATTCCAGAGTGACGGGAGAGAAACGTGGAGACAGACTCAAGGCAAGGTCGAAGGGATGCTGTGAGAAGAAAAGGCAAGGACACGAAACCAAAACATGAACCAAAAAGAGAACTGGACACAGCGTTGGAGGCGGGGCCGCGATTATTACGGAGCGTCCACACTACAGCTTCAAAAAAAGCTTGGAGCTGGGCGTGTCTGGAGCTTGGGGATTTTATTCAAGCAACACGGCCAACAACCAATCACATGAATGTCCCGCCCCCGACATACAAAGCAAAAACCCCGGGGATTTTATGGGAGCAATATATATATATATATATATATATATATATATATATATATATATATAAACTCCCCAAACAGGCGAAAACCTACCAGTTTCCCCCACTGTCTCTGCCACCTCCCTCCATGCTGGTTCCTCCGGTTTGTATCCCGGTAGGTGAAGAGGGTCTGGTCATACAAAACCGGGTGAGTTGCTACGGCGATAGTTAGTTTCTCCTCCGACTTTTTTTGAAATATAGAAATGAACGGCGGGATATCTCTCCCAGCTTAGACGCGGTTTGATTGGCTACGGCTTCAGCTGTCAGATTTTCAGAAACGGGATTTGATTGGCTGGCGCTGGCTACTCCGGCGTCTCCGGCGTCAGAAGTTGAACATTGTTCAACTTCTGACGCCGGAGACGGCGGAGACGGACCGCTCTGCTACCCACAATTCAGTTCGGCGAAAAAGCGAGGCAACGTGACGTCACCCCATTGAAAGTGAATGGGCAGATTGGAGTTGTCGACGCTTCCGACGCTGTCGACGCTGTAGTGTGGACGGGCCGTTACTATGAAGGTTGCTCAGTGCTTGAAGCCTAAAGAGCTCGACTTCCAGGTAAGAAATGACCTGTACATTCTGAATATATGACACCATGGAGTAACATTAGTGTTTCTTTCAACAATGTCAGAAATGACTTCTTATTCAGTTAGGTTGCTAACAAGAGTCTAAATGAGACGACTAAACTAAGGAGACCAGATTTTCAAAATTAAAACCGGGGACATTTGAGTTTTGCGGTCAATATATCATTAACATATCCAATTTCTTCACTGTTAAAGAGAAAAGGGGGACAATTCTGGTTTAATGTAATTCGAACATTCGAACATTTGGATACAAACAGAAGGACGACAGCTCAGAGACTTCAAAGGTCTTTTATTTTGAAACTGTACATCAGATTCTCTCTGAGTCACTAGATGGGGTCTCCTGCTATCACCCTGGAGTGAATTAAGTATTTCATTGACTTCGAGTGACTCTGTGATTATGGACAGTTTCCATTAAATAATAATCAACATATAGATGGACAATGGATCTAATTTGAGATTTTAAACAGCATACATTTTAAATTGTGCTTCAGAAAGTAATGTTATTTTAGATGGTGTCAACATCAATTGAAATTAGTCACCCAGTGGCAATGTCAGATATGTCTTCATAACTGTATCCTTACATTTCACATTCACTCAGTTATAATGTGGTAGTTATACGTAGTTTGTTTTACATTATTATTGATCATATTATATAGTACATGTTTCTTCATTTAAGCTCCAGTATATATGAATATGTTTGGTGTGTTTTTTAGGTATATTTGTTATTGACCGAGTAAACGCTTTTATTTTGAAGGCAGTTTTTACATGCCTCTACCGTAATGCATAGGATATTCATGCACCGCAATACAACGTGCGGGCTGGCTTGACTGTGTTTTCTGAAGTGGGGGCTGGCTCGACCGCAGTCTGTTTCCTGACATGAAACGTTTTATTTCACCTTGCTATGTGTTTTTAACGTATATTAAAAAACGGGGACATTTCCGGGGACAGTTTCAACCGGGGACAGGCCAATACAAACGGGGACTGTCCCCAGAAAACGGGGACATCTGGTCACCCTAGAGTCTACTAAACACCAGCGAACTCAACATTAGCTTAGCGGTGGTGACGTGAAGTCATGTGACCGTGCTGTAGTTCCTTTATAGCCCAACATTAGCCACCTTTAGCTTAGCGGTGGTGACGTGAAGTCATGTGACCGTGCTGTAGTTCCTTTATAGCCCAACATTAGCATTTTACTTCAGAAAACATAAAGTGATGTTAATGGAGATTATCCTCCTGAACTTAATGTGTAAATACCAACATCTGACCAATGCAGTCATTTGATTTAGTTGTAGTTAGATAGACCAATATTACGCTATCAATAAATACCACCACAAAACGGCTAGCTCAAGTTAGCATTAAGAAAATAAGCAGCCTAACTCTGTCCTAAATCAAACAAATCATAAAAATAGCACCTTAAGAAAGGAAATCATGTCCAAATGAGAAACAAAACACCTTTTCTGTTATTGTGCTAAACTAAGCTAACTGCCTCCAGCTATATTCAACAAACATGATCATGACATGAATATATATTAAATGTTATTTGCCTAAAAAAGCTCATCAGTGTTTCCCAAAAGACTCTTCCTTTAACACAATAGCCTCATCCCAATACCCCTCCTCCTTTCCCTCATTCGCGTCCCTTCCTTGCATCTTAGCTCCGCCTCCGTAAGATGCGAGCGAGAGACACGAGGAGGTGGCGTGAGGACAGAGGAGTCCTCAGGTATTCATTGGGATGTCCTCGTTCACTCAAACGTCACTTTTAAACGACCCTCATCGGGGTTAACTGAAGAACCTTTAGAACCGGCCCATTTGTTGTTAAATATGTATTTAAATGAATGAATCTTTCTCTTGTTAGTCAAGGAATTCAATGTATGATGGTTGGTCCTGCTTTTGTGTTCCGTTTTGGTGTAAAATGTAGCCTACATTTAAATAAAAATATAATTATAGTAATGTGAAGCCTTTTAGAAATGAATTGCACATAATAATTCCCACGGAGCTGTGAGCACTTATACATTTATGTGACGCTTTTCCACTCATCTTCCAGTTGTGGGTTTTCCTCTGTTGAAATGGACCAGCGGTGAAGGTGGGGGCGGGGCTTGTATACGCGAGTAGTGAAAACACTTCCGCGTAGTCTGCTCGCATATATCCTTCCGCACCTCTCCTCCCTCACCCCTCCTCGACTCCTCCGTGGGACGTCTTTCAAAATTGCGTGTCTTGATCGATTTCCGGGTCAAGTCCCGGAGGAGGGGTATTGGGATGAGGCTAATGCTAATGCCTCACTTTTCTATACACTTCCACAGGGCCGTTTCTAGCTTTTTGGGGGCCCTATGCAGGATGCTGTTTGGGGGCCCTCATTTTTACAGTTGTTTAACTACAATGGGGGGATTCCGAAGCCTTTAAGATGATCTGTGGAGATGCATCAATCTGTTACACTTTAAGAGGAAAACAGGCTAATTTCACGAAAACCAAGCAATTGAAACTTAACAAAAATGATATTAAAAAGGTAAACAATAAAGCTCCTCTACGTCAATAAATGCAAGAGATGCAGCATTTTCTCAACAATGTTTAATTTACATTACTCATCTTCCTCGGACGTCACTCATTGGCTGACAGCCCAACGATGATTTGGACTTTATTACCCCAACAACCCAAGCCACAGCTTTGCTATCGTTGCAGTTTAGTCGTGTTTATATCCTACATTGGATTTGTAAGCATATAATGCTTCAGCGAACACTCACAGGAGGGGGCTCGGCTGTCGGCAAATAAAGACGGCTCATTTGAATTCTCCCCAAATATATTGAGGCTGAACCTGAACTTTGAATTCTCTGCTCCCATCATAATCTTGGCGATCTTGTTAAAATTGTGAATGCAGAATTAGAAATACTATGTAACTGGTTTGCAGTTAATAAAGTATCCCTTAATGTGGCCAAAACTAATGACATGTTATTCAATACAAAGTCTGAGAGTGGAAATGACTGCATTACGGATTTGCAATACGGAGATAGAAAAAGTTGGTGCATGTACATTTTTAGGACTGCTTGTTGACGAAAAACTCAACTGGAAGAACCATATAAATTATGTACAGACTAAACTGTCAAAAACAAGGTATTTTGTATCATACTAAGAACGTTCTTGAAGAAAAAATACTCTTTATAACAGTCTATTTCTCCCTTACCTTTACTACTGCTCCGAAATATGGGGAAACACGTACGCAACAAATCTACAAAAAACAACATTACGAACAGTCTGTGGTGTTGGTCAATATGAACACACAACTCCCATATTTAAAAAAACTCAATCTATTAAAATAAGTGTTCACAATGTTTATTTGCAATTATACATATATTATTATTATTCATTTGCCAAAGACATGTGTACAGGGCTGGACTGGGACAGAAGATCGGCCCTGGCATTCAGACCCAGACCGGCCCAAATCCATAAAACAAACTAATAGTAGCGGTTCCTGACGAGAAGAATAACTCAGTATAATTAAAAAAAAACGCTATTATTATCCTTTTTACGTACCAGGGGCAAACTAAACTAAACTAATACATACAAGTGTGTGGAACTATCAATCATTAGAAACTAGACCTTCAAAGCCTCTCACAGTGACCGAGCACTAACAGGGGGGTCTGATGGTGGTGGGGGCGGGGAGGGAGCGGATCAACAGCTTGAGCTTGAGTCAACTCAACATTGTAAATAACCAACCGAAAACGATCACCGGTGTTAGGGAAATGATTGTCCTAGACTCCTAGATGTGACGTACAGGACCAACCCTGACGTCTGTTTATCTCCGTTAAGGACATAGGCTGCTTGAGCCATAATGGTATTGGTCCCATTCTGTGACCGGGCACCCCTAGGTCACAGATGGTCTGTTGGTGTGGGTGCACTGGGACACTTCCTTCTTTGTTGTTTGTGGACTCCGAGGTATGACACCTTCGAGGCCATACATGACATACACAAGTAACTCAGTGTGCCCAACTGTCTAAAGCTATCTTATCAAAACATGTTGATGACTCTGTGAAACCAGTTCAATGGCTGACGAGAGAGAGGCGCTCCAGAAGTGACTTGGCAACTCTCCCGTGCGGTCTCACCGTGACTGCTGTGACTGCTTCAAATAAACCTCCAGTGTTTGACATCGAAGCTCCACCGTGTCTCCTTCCTGCATTGCTACACAGAAGTTTCCTTTACAACCGGTTCATCTTGTTTTTGGCGTGAGAATAGTTTGGGTAGCGTGAGAGTGAGAGTGAGAGTTGGCAGCCCTGGTGTACCGGCTGCAGGTGGGCCAGTTCTACAAGAGGGAGGTAATAGCTGTACTTGTTACTTCCCCCCCCCCCCCCCAGAAGAAAAGTTTTAAAAATAACCCCTTAAATGATGACTTCAAGTGAATTTAGGGGGGGGGGGGGGGCCTATAGTGCCCTGCCTCCCCTTTCTATGACAACACAATAGAGATAGGACCAGAGGAGTCTACAGGATGAGTCGACGGCATCTTTTCTTGGGCTTGCTTCAGTCTGCAATGTTCAAACCAACAGAGCCAGGAATCTAGGTGTAGTCATGGACTCTGACCTGAGTTTCAACAGTCACATTAAAGCAGTTACTAAATCAGCCTACTATCACCTAAAGAACATATCTAGGATTAAAAGACTAATGTCACAGCAGGATCTGGAGACACTTGTCCATGCTTTTATCTTCAGTAGACTGGACTACTGCAATGGTGTCTTCACAGGTCTCACTAAAACATCTATTAGGAAGCTGCAGCTGATTCAGAACGCCGCTGCTCGAGTCCTCACTGACCCTAAGAAAGTGGATCACATCACTCCTGCTCTGAAGTCTTCACACTGGCTTCCTGTGTGTCAAAGAATAGATTTCAAAATACTGCTGCTGGTTTATAAAGCACTGAATGGTTTAGGCCCAAAATACATTTCTGACCTCCTGCTAAATGATGAACCATCCAGATCTCTCAGGTCTTCAGGGACTGGTCAGCTTCCTGTCCCCAGAGTCAGAACTAATTGAACTATTCATATCTTAAACTGCACTGTAACTTTTATTTTTTATTTTAATGTTTATTTTATTATCTTTTCTTTTTAATGACTGATTTTAAATGCCATTTTCTTAATGTCTTTCGTTTTTTGTAAAGCACTTTGAATTGCCTTGTGTTGAAAAGTGCTATATAAATAAACTTGTCTTGCCTTATTAGCGCTTCATCAAAGGGATATTAATGGGTTCCAGAACTACAGAGTATCATAACCTTAATAATAATAATCTTTTCCTAATTTTCTTAGCTTCTGCTTACCGCAAGTTCTCCTCCCTCTCACCGATCTCTCTCCCTCTCATCATCTTCCTCACCACCAATATCGGCCACGGGTTAGAAGAAGATGCACCTGTACTAAACATGTCGGTTATTTTTACACAAGCGGCAGCATCAGCACGAAGGGCATGCTTTTTTCTTGCCCGCAATTTTTCTGCTCCCCCTTTTCGCTTGGCCTTCGCCTTCGCCATTTCTAACTCGAACTTCAGTTTCAATTACTAAAAACATTTAAACAGAGGGCCGATCTACCCGTCTTATGGGCCGGGACTTCAGAAAAAAAAAAATGACTTGTCGGCCCAAAAGGCACGTCGGCCCACCGGGAAAATGCCCGGTATGCCAGATGGCCAGTCGAGCCCTGCATGTGTACAGATGTACAGTGGGGCAAAAAGTATTTAGTCAGCCACCAATTGTGCAAGTTCTCCCACTTAAAAAGATGAGAGAGGCCTGTAATGTTCATCCTAGGTATACCTCAACTATGAGAGACAGAATGAGAAGAAAAAATTGTTTTAAAGAATTTATTTGCAAATGATGGTGGAAAATAAGTATTTGGTCAATAACAAAAGTTCATCTCAATACTTTGTTATATACCCTTTGTTGGCAATGACAGAGGTCAAACGTTTTCTGTAAGTCTTCACGAGGTGTTCACTGTTGCTGGTATGTTGGCCCATTCCTCCATGCAGATCTCATCTAGAGCAGTGATGTGTTGGGGCTGTCGCTGGGCAACACGGACTTTCAACTCCCTCCAAAGATTTTCTATGGGGTTGAGATCTGGAGACTGGCTAGGCCACTCCAGGACCTTGAAATGCTTCCTACGAAGCCACTCCTTTGTTGCCCGGGCGGTGTGTTTGGGATCATTGTCATGCTGAAAGACCCAGCCACGTTTCATCTTCAACACCCTTGCTGATGGAAGGAGGTTGTCACTCAAAATCTCACGATACATGGCCCCATTCATTCTTTCCTTTACACGGATCAGTCGTCCTGGTCCCTTTGCAGAGAAACAGCCCCAAAGCCTGATGGTCCCACCCCCATGTTTCACAGCAGGTGTTCTTTGGATGCAGCTCAGCATTCTTTCTCCTCCAAACACGTCTAGTTGAGTTTTTACCAAAACGTTCTATTTTGGTTTCATCTGACCATCTGACATTCTCCCAATCCTCTTCTGGATCATCTAAATGCTCTCTAGCAAACTTCAGACGGGCCTGGACATGTCCTGGCTTCAGCAGGGGGACACGTCTGGCACTGCAGGATGTGAGTCCCTGGCGGCGTAGTGTGTTACTGATGGTAGCCTTTGTTACTCTGGTCCCAGCTCTCTGCAGGTCATGGACTCGGTCCCCCCGTGTGGTTCTGGATCTTTGCTCACCGGTCTTGTGATCATTTTGACCCCACGGGGTGAGGTCTTGCGTGGAGCCCCAGATCGAGGGAGATTATCAGGGGTCTTGTATGTCTTCCATTTTCTAATAATTGCTCCCACAGTTGATTTCTTCACACTAAGCTGCTTACCTATTGCAGATTCAGTCTTCCCAGCCTGGTGCAGGTCTACCATTTTGTTTCTGGTGTCCTTTGACAGCTCTTTGGTCTTGGCCATAGTGGAGTCTGGAGTGTGACGGTTTGAGGTTGTGGACAGGTGTCTTTTATACTGATAACGAGTTCAAACAGGTGCCATTAATACAGTTAACGAGTGGAGGACAGAGGAGGCTCTTAGAGAAGAAGTTACAGGTCTGTGAGAGCCAGACATCTTGTTTCTTTGTAGGTGACCAAATACTGATTTTACCAATGAATTCATTAAAAATCAGACAATGTGATTCCCTGGATTCTTTCTGTCTCTCGTAGTTGAAGTGTACCTCGGAAGAACATTACAGGCCTCTCATCTTTTTAAGTGGGAGAACTTGCACCATTGGTGGCTGACTGAATACTTTTTTGCCCCACTGTATATAGATATATATAGTATTTTCATTTCCAAAAAAAGATAGTTGAAACAGCTATTGACATGTGCAGAAAATGACCCTATATCTAGTTTTCGTATATATATATAGATATATATATATATATCTATATATATATATATATGCATTTATTGTTGGGCCCTATGCATAGTCCGCCTATCGGAAGAAACGGCACTTCCTTATCACATCTCTTATTTATCAAACAGTTCCCATGACCTTTGCTGTACATTCAAAGGGTGAGAGATTATTGCTAATATGCAGATATTACTTCCTGTTGGTGTTTTTGTAAGACGATACTTTAATACTAAAAGCTCGTGGAAGGAAGCTGCAGGTGAACAAATGTCTGGACAAAAAACCAAACAATGACTTCTTCGTAAGAGAAATTACTCATACAGCTCCTTAACAAACACATCTTTCCAATTTAATCATTTCTTTTCACATAAGTTATAATAACTTGTGAACTTACCTTTAACTCTGTCTCGTGTTCTCCCTGATCCTCCCAGGTGAGAGGCAGCAGGTGAGGCTGAAACAACATACACTCACCTGTGTGAACAAACCCTCCTGCTGAGATCGGTTACTCTTTAACTCTGATCCAATTCATCATTAGCAGAGGTGGGAAGTAGTACAAATACTTAGTTGCTGTACTTTCTACTTCTCTCATGTTGAACTCAAATACCTGTACTTTCTACTTCTTACATGTTGAACACAAATACCTGTACTTTCTACTTCTCACATGTTGAACACAAATACCTGTACTTTCTACTTCTTACATGTTGAACTCAAATACCTGTACTTTCTACTTCTCTCATGTTGAGTATTTTTAAACACGAGTATCTGTACTTCTACTTGAGTACAGGACGTGTGTACTTTTGCCCTCTGATCACAATACATATTATTTTCAAGCGTTTGTCGACAGACGGAAATAAATCAGTTTGAAAGCTTTCAATGAGGGATTACTCTTTAACTCTGATCCAATGAATCATAATGAAGGAAGACGTCAGATTGTACCCGGCGACAGTTTGCTTCCTTCTTGTTTTGATATGAAAGGGATTACTCTGCAGGAGGAGATAGGATAGGCTTTGCATGGCGTTGCACAACATGTCTCGGTGTCATGGTGAATAATCCTGCACGCATCAGGATCAGCCGCTTGTGCTGCGAAAAGTCAAATCGAGCGCGAACATGAAGAGACCGGTTGGTGTTGGGAGATATATTCTTTGATGGATTCACGTGGCTCCACATTGCCCTCTGATGGACTGACACACACAACAACACAGAGGAGAGCACACGTGGGCTGGGTTCCTCCGTCTCAGAGAGAGGAATAATGTTTCATCACAAGTTTAAGATGCTCGTATTTCGTTAGGGAACCATCCAAGCTGTGTACAGTAAGGATGGGACGTTGTTGACCTCAACTGATGGAGTGTTGGGGCGTTGGAAGGAACACTTTGAGGAACTCCTGAACCCGACAACTCCGCCCTCTATGTTAGAGGCAGAGCTGGAGTATGACGGGGGATCAACACCAATCTCCCGGGGGGAGGTCACTGAGGTCGTCAAACAACTCCACAGTGGCAAAGCCCCGGGGGTGGATGAGATCCGCCCGGAAATGCTGAAGGCTCTGGGTGTTGAGGGACTGTCATGGTTGACACGTCTCATCAACGTTGCGTGGAAGTCGGAAACAGTACCGAAGGAGTGGCAGACCGGGGTGGTGGTCCCCCTGTTCAAAAAGGGGGATCAGAGGGTGTGTGCCAATCACAGAGGCATCACACTACTCAGCCTCCCCGGGAAAGTTTACTCCAAGGTACTTGAAAGGAGGGTCAGGCCGATTGTCGAACCTCAGATTGAGGAGGAACAATGCGGATTCCGTCCTGGTCGTGGAACGACGGATCAGCTTTTTACTCTCGCAAGGATCCTGGAGGGGGCCTGGGAGTACGCTTATCCGGTCTACATGTGTTTTGTAGACTTGGAGAAGGCGTATGACCGGGTTCCCAGGGAGTTACTGTGGGAGGTGCTGCGGGAGTATGGGGTGAGGGGGTCTCTACTCAGGGCCATCCAATCTCTGTACTCCCAAAGCGAGAGCTGTGTCCGGGTCCTCGGCAGTAAGTCGGACCCATTTCCGGTGAGGGTTGGCCTCCGCCAGGGCTGCGCTTTGTCACCAATCCTGTTTGTAATATACATGGATCGGATTTCGAGGCGTAGTCGTGGGGGGGGGGGTCTGCAGTTCGGTGGACTAAGGATTGCACCACTGCTTTTTGCAGATGATGTGGTTCTGATGGCTTCATCGGTCTGCGACCTTCAGCACTCACTGGATCGGTTCGCAACCGAGTGTGAAGCGGCTGGGATGAGGATCAGCACCTCCAAATCTGAGGCCATGGTTCTCAGCAGGAAACCGATGGACTGTCCACTCCAAGTAGGGAATGAGTCCTTACCCCAAGTGAAGGAGTTCAAGTATCTCGGGGTCTTGTTCTCGAGTGAGGGAACAATGGAGCGTGAGATGGGCCGGAGAATCGGAGCAGCGGGAGCGGTACTGCAGTCGCTTTACCGCACCGTTGTGACGAAAGGGAGCTGAGCCAGAAGGCAAAGCTCTCTGTCTACCGGGCCATTTTCGTTCCTACCCTCACCTATGGTCATGAAGGATGGGTCATGACCGAAAGAACGAGATCGCGGATACAAGCGGCCGAGATGGGTTTCCTCCGCCGGGTGGCTGGTGTCTCCCTTAGAGATAAGGTGAGAAGTTCGGTCATCAGGGAGGGACTCGGAGTTGAGCCGCTCCTCCTTCGCGTCGAAAGAAGCCAGTTGAGGTGGTTCGGGCACCTAGTTAGGATGCCACCTGGGCGCCTCCCTAGGGAGGTGTTCCAGGCACGTCCAGCTGGGAAGAGACCAAGGGGTAGACCTAGGACCAGGTGGAGGGATTATATCTCTTCGCTGGCCTGGGAGCGCCTTGGGATCCCCCAGTCAGAGCTGGTTGATGTCGCCAGGGAAAAGAAAGTTTGGGGCTCTCTGCTGGAACTGCTACCCCCCGCGACCCGACCACGGATAAGCGGGAGAAGATGGATGGATGGTATTTCGTTCGAGATAAAAGGAATACCTCACCGTGCTGTGATGAAGAAATGCATGACAAACAGTGGTCTAAAGTAACTCAAGTACTGTACTGAAGTACAAGTATTCTACTGTCTGAGTAATTCTACTTGTACTCAAGTACAAGATCTGAGTACTTCTACTTTTATTCAAGTATACAAGATCTGAGTACTTCTACTTTTACTCAAGTACAAGATCTGAGTACTTCTACTTTTACTCAAGTACAAGATCTGAGTACTTCTATTTTTATTCAAGTACAAGACCTGAGTACTTCTACTTTTACTCAAGTACAAGATCTGAGTACTTCTACTTTTACTCAAGTACAAGATCTGAGTACTTCTACTTTTACTCAAGTACAATATCTGAGTACTTCTATTTTTATTCAAGTACAAGATCTGAGTACTTCTCCTTTTACTCAAGTACAAGATCTGAGTACTTCTACTTTTACTCAAGTACAAGATCCGAGTACTTCTACTTTTACTCAAGTACAAGATCCGAGTACTTCTACTTTTACTCAAGTACAAGATCTGAGTACTTCTACTTTTACTCAAGTACAAGATCTGAGCATTTCTACTTTTACTCAAGTACAAGATCTGTGTACTTCTACTTTTACTCAAGTACAAGATCTGAGTACTTCTACTTTTACTCAAGTACAAGATCTGAGTACTTCTACTTTTACTGTGCTTGTATTATGGAAGCAAACGTGGCAGACATTAATTTGCGTTCATATTTCTCTCAGGTTTCCATGGCGATAATACTAATGCTAATGCTAATGCTAGTAATATCAATGCTTCGTCCACAGCTCTATTAAAACCTAAACTCTAACGGACCCGAAGAAAACCGCTTTAAAGCTTCAAAGGAGGTCAAGAGGATGCACGGTCTGGTATCTGCACTTCAATAAGACAAGTTGATTAAAAAAGCTCCAGGCTTGACTCTTCTTTAATGCGGTGCAATGAAAGAGACACTTCTCTCAACTATTATTAAAACATAAATGTGACAATTTGGTGAAAATCAAGACATAAAACTGGCATTTTTCACAAGTTCTCAGATCCAATGTTACCGTAACGACGAGGCGATCGAGTCTTTTTGGGTTAAACTTTCATTACAAATAAAAAAGTACTTTTGAAACACATCCATAGAGTCCTTATAAGGCCTTGCAGTACATTGTGTCATCGGATTACTTTTTGCAGATACATGTTTACAATCTGGAGTTTTCACAATCGCTAATAACCGGCATCTAGAACAGAGACATGTATTCACCAGTTCCTCCTTCATGGTGGTTATTGGCCCACTGGTTCCATGTGTCCTCGTGCACTTTAGTCCTTTACAATCCACGTGCCAGGAAGCCGTTTCTTTGCATCTTGCTTCCTCCGAGTCCTCTTCACGGCAAAACCAAATTAACGCTCCACGCACACGCGATATTCAACGTAATGTTTTAAAAAGGTTAAAAAAAGAAGGAAATGGCTTAAAATGCTTCGAGTTTCTTCCATGCACGGTGACTGACAGAGAGGTGCCGGAATGAGTCCTAAAACCTCGGAATTAGTCAGTTGTTCTGCATTTTGGTTCGCTCACCACAAAGTCAATGGGTTTCTGGATGCGTTTTTGGTTAGAAGCCTCAAATAATGTCTTAAAAACGGGACGACGAAGAAATACCACATCCCTGCACCTCTCTATTAAGGGTGATGAATACAAAATCTGAAGTGAGAATGAAAAATGTTCTGTTGCATCTCCTTCCCGTTAGGAAAGTAATTTTTTACACATTAAAAGCGTTTTCATCCCAACCCCCGTTTTAAAGTCTTTTTTTCAAACCGTGTCTCGAGAACACAGTCCGTCTCTTTGCTTCTGGAGTCCTCCTCACGGTGTAACTATTTAACGCTCCACGAACGGAGATATTTTACATATTATTCAACGGTACAAGTGAAATGGCTTGAGTTTCTTCCATGCATGTTGGTGACTGACAGAGAGGTGCAGGAATGAGTCCTAAAACATTAGTCAGTTTTTCTGCATTTTGGTTCGCTTACCACAAAGTCAATGGGTTTCTGGATGTGTTTTTGGTTAGAAGCCTCAAATAATGTCTTAAAAAAATGAGACGACGAAGAAATACCACATCCTGCACCTCTCTATTAAGTGTGATGAATACAAAATCTGAAGTGAGAATGAAAAATGTTCTGTTGCATCTCCATCTCCTTCCCGTTACATTACAAGCGTTTCATCGCTCATCCCAACCCCCGTTTTAAAGTCTTTTTTTCAAACCGTGTCCCGAGAAATCTGAAGTCTGTCTCTTTGTATCTCCCCTTCCTCCTCCTCCTCCCCCTTCCCGTTAGGACACTTATTTGTTATACATTAAAAGCGTCTCATCGCTCATCCCAACCCCCGGTTTAAAATATTAGTCTTTTTTTTCAATCCGTGTCCCAAGAACTCTGAAGTCTGTCTCTTTGTATCTCCCCTCTTCTTCCACCTCTTACTCTTCATCTTCATCCCCTTCCTCCTCAGGACACTTATTTGTGAGACGGGGAGAGTTCCTCCGTACGTCGTACATAAAAAGAAAAACTTTAAAAGCATATTCATCGGTCATCCCAACCCCCGTTTAAAATCGCTCATCCCAACCCCCGCTTTAAAATATTAGTCTTTTTTTTCAATCCGTGTCCTAGAGAACAGTCTGTATCTTCCCTCTTCATCCTCCTCTTCCTCCTCCTCCTCACTGGGGTCCCAGTCCCCCCCCCTCGCTGTGGTCGCTCCCCCACAGCCGGTAGAACTGGGTGAAGTCCACGTACGGAGGGACCCTCCCCGTCTCATCGGGCTGAGCCGCCTGACTGCCTCTCTGCCGGAAGAGGCTACCGTCCCCCGAGCTGGAGCTGGAGCTCTGGGTCTGAGTGTTGGTGGACTGGAGGGTGGCTGTGGGACTCTGACTGCTGGGGAGGAAGAGGAGGGAGGAAGAGGAGGGGAGAGGGAGAGGAGGAGGAGGAGGGGGGGGGGAGGGGGGGAAGGAGAACATGGAGGTGGAGATGGGGAGAGGAGAGAAGACAGGTGAGAAAGGGAGTTCAATTATAGGCTGCATGATGTCAACAGAGGAGTGAAGGGTGGGGGGGGGGAAACGAGCTGGAGGAGGAAGGACGGAGAGGAAGAGGAGAAGACATGAAGACGGAGGAAAACCAGGAGAATAACGGAGGGAGAAGTCGTGGCCAACGGGAAACGGTAAGGAGAAGGGAATAAGTGAGAGAAACAGGAAAGAAAAGGGGAATAAGAGTAAAACAAGAACATGTAAAAACAGAAACGAAAACAGTGGCAGTAAATGGAGAGGAAAACAGAAAAATAAATGGAGAGGAAAACGGGAAATGGTTAGGTCAAAGGGGGAAACGGAGAGGAGGACGGAAAGGAAGAGGAGAAGATATAAAAACGGAGGAAAACCAAGAGAACAACGGAGGAAGACGTCGTGGAAACTGGGAAATGGTAAGGAATTACAGAAAGTAAAACAAGAAGGAAAACCTAGGAAAAGGTAGAGGAGAAAGGAAAGGAAAAGGTAGAGAGGAAAGGAAAAGGAAGAGGAGAAAGGAAAGGAAAAGGTAGAGAGGAAAGGAAAAGGTAGAGAGGAAAGGAAAGGAAAAGGTAGAGAGGAAAGGAAAGGAAAAGGTAGAGGAAAAAGGGAAGGAAAAGGTAGAGAGGAAAGGAAAGGAAAAGGGAGAGAGGAAAGGAAAGGGTAGAGGAGAAAGGAAAGGAAAAGGTAGAGAGGAAAGGAAAGGAAAACAGGAACAATGGAAAAGACGCCGGAGAGAATAACAAAGAGGTAGAGGTTAACGGAGAGGAGAGGACACGGAGGATTGAAAAAACGGGAACAAGAGAAACCGATGTGAGTCGGACAGAAACACGACGGAGAGAAAGAGAAGTGGATGTTGGTTCTTTTCTCCATCGAGGAACCAAAAGCCTCCAGACGTTGGATTTCGCTCTTGAGGAAGTGTTATTGAAATGCTGTGTTCTCCGTAGAGAGCTTCAGCTCAGCAGCAGACTGATGCGCTGCAGAGGTTATGATTATGATTATAGATTTCCATTGTTCAATGTTCCACACTCTCATTGGTTTCTCACAGCATCTCTGTGTAGTCTGTGTATTCACTCTCTGTCCTACACGGCTTGTTGGAGCTCCTGCCCCCCCCCCCTGTGAGCCCAGTGGCCGTCTGCAAGACAGCGAAACCCAGCCCGAAACACACACACACACACACACACACACACACACACACACACCCGCAGCCTGGCTGGGAGTTTGTGTGTGAGTTCCGCGTCGTCTCGCTATCTCGCCGACCCCACACCGGTGAACCAGCTCAACGTCCCGCCGAGTGCGTGTGTGTGAGGAAGTCCGCGGATTGGTCCGAACGTAACGGCCCCCCGGATTGGTCAATTTGGACCAATCTGCGGAGCCGTTACGTTACGTCACTATACCCAAGAAGTAAACAATGGAAAAAGGGAAATGTCCAACGAGGCGTTCTGGGGCAGCAGACAGGTCTTCTCTGTGTTAGAGTTTACTCGCTACAGGGTGTACTTTGAGGGTGTGAGACTCTGCAGACCGTTCACATGCGGAAAAGCAAGACATGGGACCTTTAAAGAATGCTGTGAGGCGCTCCCTAAACCCTCCTGTTCTTTGGATGACAGCTTGCGTTTCTTGGTTTAAGACCCCTTTGTGCTTTCACGATTGGCTGATACAAAGGAAATGACCATATGTGGATCCGATGAGATTGTGCAGGAGAGACGGAGCTTTCCAGCGATACCTCTGATGACATGGTGCACACAGCGGTGTCGGTACTTTATGTTTCGTTAGAAAGCTAACTTTTGGTGAATTTAGGAGAAATCTACAGACGCAAACAGACAAACTAAAGTAAAATAAACACCTGAAGTGTATTTTTCCTTCCAAAGGCCTGAAAGAAAACATGTTATGGAATCAAAATAGCACAACATTTCACAGTTCATGAAAAACCATGTTATTGCCGCCTTAAAACTGATATTTTGAGATTTACACGAAAAACCAAAGTCAGAAAAATGTAGGAATGAAATCCTTCTTCCCGTGTTCTAACAACATTTTAATATGAACACTTTTAAGAAATGCCTTTCTGAGACAGAGAAACTCCCTCTGGAGAGATGTTACCATTTACATGCACTAAAACCTATGAAAAGACACTACAGGGAGGAGAAAACTCCCCGAAAAACATCCCAGAGCCCCTTTAAACTGCACTTCACATTGTGTGTAAGAAAACCTCGTCCTTTTGACTCGGAAATTATTCTTTTTTCCGACGCAATAAAAAGGGAATTATGTTGCTGTTCTGAAAGAATAAGCATTAATGATTGCCACGGTGAGCAGCTTCTGATACGATCCGGTCCCAAATCAGAGTTAAACGGCTCCCGGGGGGGTCTACAGATTTAATTGATGCCATATGTTAACATTACCGTGTGTGGAGTACGATGTTAGAATATTATATCAGCTGTAGATCGGCAGGAAACACAACGGGAGAGTGAAAACGCTGCCTAGGCATAAATACACACTCACCTAACATAAATAGAGCCAGAATCAACTCTACAGACGGGGAGGAACTAAACTCACAACGGCAGAGAAGAGGGAGGGAAGACTTAAAGCTAAACTACAGGAGCCTAAAGGGTCAAAAAGGAGACAAATATCTGTGTAGATTTAATAGCTTTTTGAGTCGTCGGAACAATTCCAAACCGCCCCCTACACCCTTTTGTATTGTAAGTACATTGGCTTCAAGCTGAGAGAAGTTCTTGTGGTCAGAACCACCATGCAGCGTTGATTAATAATTGCATTTCTTTTTACAGTTTTGCAGCAGTCTATTGACGGGACGTGTTATTTGAGATAGCTTAAGAAATATTAAATAGACAATGCCTTGATGATGCGATTCTTTTTGATCTGATCAAATTCGACCAAGATATTAAAAAATCTTCTTTAGACTATTTTGCAGTAATCATTTAGTGCTTCTCTATAAACTAGCTTCTGTTTAAAACGAGGGACCCATGCGTGCACAGAAGTTGATTAGCTGTTTGTGGCTAACACTGGTGATAAAACCTTTACTGCTAATTGAGTATTTTGTGTAAAATTCTAGTACGAGCAAAATTCAGATTCATAGTTGGATCAGTTTGTGTTATTTACTGTATCTTAGGGGAGATTAGGTGTCGGTATTATTGCTATTTTTTATACACAAATGCTAAAATGGTGCATTCAAGGAAAAAACAAGCTTACCCAGGGGTGGGGGTGCCCTCCTCCAGCGTGGAGGCGGTGTTGGTGCCGTTGGTGAGAGTATTCTGGGATGGCATGACGAGTGAGAGCATGACGCTGGTCTTACTGGTGCTCAGACTGTTGGAGTACGGCACCGACACCGGGTAGATACGCCCACCTGAGGGGAGGACACGTGGAATCATTAAAGGTCTCCTATCATGCAAAATTCACTTTGTGATGTCTTTTATACATCACCATGTGTCCCCGGTGTGTCCCCGGTGTGTCCCCGGTGTGTCCCCGGTGTGTCCCCGGTGTGTCCCCGGTGTGTCAGGAGACTCACAAAGTGTCAGAAAATACAACCCTCTCTCTTTTCCTCCGTACCCACATCTCTAAAAACGGGGCTACAACGGAGCTGATCCAGATTTGCGTCCGATATGAAGTAATATCGGACCCTATCAGAAACGTTGCTATCAGAAACAATACGCGACGTGTTTTGGACATAATATGGTCTTTGTTTACATCAAGGCAAGGCAAGGCAAGTTTATTTATATAGCACTTTTAAACGCAAGGCAATTCAAAGTGCTTTACAAAAAATGAAAGACATTAAGCATTAAAAAAGAAAGTAAAGTAAAAGAAAAAGTACATGGATAAAAGTTACAGTGCAGTTTAAGATATGAATAGTTCAATTAAAAGCAGCGACAAAAAGAAAAGTCTTCTTGCTGGATTTGAAAGTAGTCAGAGTTGCAGCGGACCTGCAGGTTTCTGGGAGTTTGTTCCAGATGTTTGGAGCATAATAACTGAACGCTGCTTCTCCATGTTTAGTTCTGTCTCTGGGGACAGAAAGCTGACCAGTCCCTGAAGACCTGAGAGATCTGGATGGTTCATCATTTAGCAGGAGGTCAGAAATGTATTTTGGGCCTAAACCATTCAGTGCTTTATAAACCAGCAGCAGTATTTTGAAATCTACTCTTTGACACACAGGAAGCCAGTGTGAAGACTTCAGAGCAGGAGTGATGTGATCCACTTTCTTAGTGTCAGTGAGGACTCGAGCAGCGGCGTTCTGAATCAGCTGCAGCTTCCTAATAGATGTTTTAGTGAGACCTGTGAAGACACCATTGTAGTAGTCCAGTCTACTGAAGATAAAGGCATGGACAAGTTTTTCCAGATCCTGCTGTGACATTAGTCTTTTAATCCTAGATATGTTCTTTAGGTGATAGTAGGCTGATTTAGTAACTGTTTTAATGTGACTGTTGAAACTCAGGTCAGAGTCCATGACTACACCTAGATTTCTGGCTTTATCTGTTGTTTTGAACATTGCACACTGAAGCTCAGCGCTAACTTCTATACGTTCTGCCTTGGCTCCAAAAACCATTACCTCAGTTTTATCTTTGCTTAATTGGAGAAAGTTCTGACACATCCAGTCATTGATTTGTTCAATGCACTTACTCAGTGTTTGAATTGGAGCATAGTCTCCTGGTGAAATTGTTACGTAAATGTGTGTGTCATCCGCATAGCTATGGTAACTTATGTTGTTGTTCTTCATTATCTGAGCCAGTGGTAGCATGTAGATGTTAAAGAGAAGAGGCCCCAAGATGGAGCCTTGAGGAACCCCACATGTCATATTTGTCAACTCAGATGTGTATTTACCGATAGAAACAAAGTTGTTTCTATCCTTTAAGTAGGATTCAAACCAATTTAGAACTGTTTTCGAAAGTCCCACCCAGTTTTCCAGTCGGTCTAGTAATATGCTGTGGTCAACAGTGTAAAACGCAGCACTGAGATCTAATAATACTAACACTGAAGTTCTGCCACTGTCTTTGTTTAAGTGGATGTCATTAAAGACCTTTACAAGAGCAGTCTCAGTGCTGTGGTTTGGACGAAAGCCTGACTGGAACACATCGAAACAGTTATTCAAATGCAAGAAATTACTCAACTGTTGAAAAACAACTTTTATACTTAGAAATGGCAGGTTTGATATGGGCCTGTAATTGTTCATTACTGAAGCATCTAGATTATTCTTTTTTAAGAGCGGTTTAATGACTGCAGTTTTCAGGGCCTGTGGAAAAACACCTGAGTGAAGAGATTTGTTTACTATATGAAGTAGATCTGAGGCCATGCAGGGCAAAACATCTTTGAAAAATCCTGTTGGAATAATATCAAGGCAGCAGGAGGAGGATTTCAGAAGTTGAATTATGTCCTCTAGGTTTCTATCATTAATCTGATGGAATTGTGTCATGATGTCTGAATTGATGTTAGGTGGACACAGAGACAACACATTTGCTGTTCCTGATGCAGAGGCACTGACTGCTTGTCTGATTTTCTGAATTTTTTCAGTGAAAAAGGCAAAATCATTGCACGCCTTGGTGGTTAGAAATTCAGAGGCTACTGACACTGGGGGGTTAGTTAGTCTGTCGACAGTAGCAAACAAGGTACGGGCGTTGTTTTTGTTTTTGGTAATGATGTCAGAGAAGAACGATTGTCGTGCGTTTTTCAATTCCAAATTATAAAGGCCAAGTCTCTCTTTATAGATTTCAAAGTGAACCTGGAGATTTGTTTTTCGCCACCTGCGTTCAGCTTTTCGACATTCTCTTTTTTCTGTTTTAACGGTCATGGCCTTTCTCCATGGAGATATTTTCTTCCCAGTCACTTCCTTTACCTTAATTGGAGCAATGGCATCTATAACATTTTAAATTTTTGAATTAAAATGATCTACTAGCTCATTTACTGAGATGTTAGCAGGGGCAAGTGTGGAAGAAACATTCCGAGTAAACATTTCCCTAGTATTTTCAGTTAAATATCGCTTTGTGGTTACCTCTTTTTGAACACTTGTGTGAACAGAAATAGAGCTCTCAAAGAAAACACAGGAATGGTCAGAGAGCGCAACATCAGTCACCACAACCTTAGATATATTCAGACCCTTTGAGATCATGAAGTCCAGAGTGTGCCCCTTATTGTGCGTGGGCTCCGTCACATGCTGAGTCAGTCCATAGCTATCAAGAACACAACACAGTTCTTTAGCCCCTCTGTCCTGGGGGTTGTCAACATGGATGTTAAAATCACCAACAATGACTAGACGGTCAAAGTCAATACACACTATAGACAGCAGTTCAGTAAAGTCATCAAAAAAGCTTGCACAGTATTTGGGTGGTCTATAGATATTTAGGAACAGAGCTCGAGAGGAGCATTTCAGCTGAAGGGCCACATATTCAAAAGAAGCAACGTTCCCATAAGATGTCTTCCTGCATTGAAGGGAATCATTGGACAGAATAGCAACTCCACCCCCTTTCTTATGCATTCTTTCCTGACTCATAAAACTAAAGTTGGGAGGGGTTGATTCGATAAGAACAGCTACACTGTTATTTTGTTCAATCCAAGTTTCCGTTAAAATCATAAAATCGAGATTGTGCTCAGTGATAAAATCATTGATTACAAATGTTTTTCCTGCCAGAGACCTGACATTTAATAAAGCTAGTTTCAGTTTGTTAAACACACTATCAGTCATGTTTTTTGTGACAAGCTGTGGCTGACATGGAATCACTGCTAAATTAGATAAACTCACACAAACGTTTGAGCGCTTCCTGTATCTAAGCTGATTCACCGCTCTTAATCTATTACCTATCAACACAGATATCGGCAAAGCTACTGGCAGGCAGGGCCCCGGCATGTCCTGGAAAGAGTTGAGAGTGCCATACGCCCTTGAGCCTGGACCCAGCACATATCAGTCAGTGTTTGTTGTGTTTTGTACACACACATCCTTATCAGGCTTCGGAGACTGCAGATGCTTCCTTGAAGGGAGGGGAGGTGGTTGACGTAGGCTCGGTGATGGAGACGGAGGAGATGGTGCGAGTCTCCGCGGTGATTTTGGTGGGCGTCGTTGAGGAGCGGGGGTAAAGGACATGCTGCCAGTCCTGCGTATCGCCTTAGTTTGGTCTTTGAACTCCAGGAACGGAGTATCCTCAAAGGCGTTGACAGGGGGGGGGGGGTGACGGGCGGTGGAGACTCCTCCGTGTGTTTTCATAGGTCTCCCATAATCAGAACATTCCTCAGGCGGGTGCAGTGATACTTCTTCAGGGTTTTCTGAGCGATGTGTTGTGTCTTTCTCTTGTTTTGATTCCTCTTGCCGCTTGTCCTTGGCAGAGGGAACAGATTAATGACGCAGCCAGTTGAATATGTTAGAGATAAACTATTTCACTCCTGACTTGTTCAGGCAAACTCCATTTTCCTTGAAAAGATGTCTGCGGTCCCAGAAAAAGTTAAAATTGTCATTATAATTGACAGAATGGTCAGTACAGGCAGGTGAAAGCCAGGTGTTCAGTGCAAACAGTCTGCTGAATCTCTCCACTCCTCTTCTGACTGGCGGTAGAGGGCCACTGATGAACACCTCTGCATTTAGAGAGCTGGCAGTTTCCAACAAACATTTAAAGTCTTCTTTCAGCACTTCTGACTCTTGTTTCTCAACATCATGTGTTCCAATGTGCAGAACCACATTCTTCACAGTCGGATGTTCAGCCCCAATATGCAGGATCTTCTCAGCCAAGTCAGAGACCACATCCTTGGGAAAACAGAGTACTTTGGTGTTGTTCTTACTACACAGACCTTTTACATCTCTTACAGCAGAGTCACCCACAATCAGAGTTTCAGGCCCAGTCGTTGGCTTTCCCTCTAGCCTTTTACTTTTGGAGTAGCTATTGGTCCTTACCCTGCTGTGTGAAGAGGACGGGTTATCCAGGTCATCAGAGAGAGATCTCCGGTTCTCGGTCAGCGGAGCGTATCTGTTCTGGATTGGCACACTTGGTGGTTTAGGAGGATTGTTTGTAGTTCTCCCTTTAGCAGCTGTCCACGGCCGTTTCCTAGTATGAACAGGGGTTGAAGAGGCGCTCTTCCTGGGTGATAACAATGCAGGCCAGCCGGTCGCATCACAGATTTCAGAGCGCTGGGCTCTGCCTGTTATCCGTCCTCCCAAATCCCATGGAAATGATTTACTCTTCGGCCTTGCACCCAGAGAGTTCCAGGGAGGACTACCACCTGTAGATTTATGACCCGGTACACAGCCCTCCTGTTCCTTGGAATCCTTGTAGCTGCTAACTAGCTGTGAGTTAGCATACCCTTTTCCATTATTTTGCAACACTGGTAAAGTGGTGTCATTCCCACAACATAGTCCATTCACTTCCACGTTAACTTCCAACCGTTGCATTTTCATTTCCAACACAGCCATCTTCTGCAGAAGTTTGTGGAAGTCATCTGTAGAGAACGGAGGCATTTTGCTACCAACTAGCTAAGCTAAATAGCATGCAGTAGCCTACCAGGCTTTAGCTGTTGCTAGGCCACGCTACTGTAAGACTGAGGTCGTCGTAAACATGTTGAAATATGGCTGAAAACCTCCGTCTATTTACGAAGATGAACTGTCCCAGTGATAAGTTAATGTCCAGGAGCCGCTGCTCGAAGTTTTCAGAGAATAAGAATAGGAAAATCAGCATAAAAAGTAAGCAGAGGCAAGAGCAAGCAGAAAAGCGTCTGAAAGAAAGATAAGAAGGTCCTTGGGGTCATTAGCATCGCTAACACTAAGAGCTAACCTGTACTGGAGAGCAGCATGTCCGCCAGGGGGGAGTCTTGCCGTCATTTTACGCTCTTATTCAGCTCGGAACGCCCTGAACTCGAGCCGAGGGCGTCCACATTTTATTATAATCTGAGAGAAGATCGAGAGTTTTTATCGCTTGAAATGACTAAAAGGAAAAAGGACAAGGACATCGCTCTGTTGGAGGGGCAAAGGAGTCTGGTGGGATTCTTTTCGCCGCCTGCAAAGCGTGTTCCTGTGACGAAAGAGAAAAAGCACCGCTGCATCTTCCAAGGACCATGCCAGGAGGGGTGTCCCTGTCGGCAGGGAGACGTTAAGAGATAGTATAAGGGATGGTGCAATTCAAAATTCAAGTCACGCCCTCTCAGCCCTGGTCTGGCGGAAACACTGCTGGAGAGAGAGTGTGTGAAGAAGCAGGAAGTAGAAAGGAAGTCACCTTGTGGTAAACCTGAGAGAGAGAAAGAGTTTGAGCTCCATCCTGTTTCAGAGAGAATCCTTGATGTGGTTTGGAACATGATATGGCGTGTAATCACGGCAGCGTTTAGCGGAGTTTCTGCTGGGAGAGTTCTCCCGATGAGATACTCAGCATGAGCTCTCCTCTCAAGAAGCTACGGACGCAGAATCATCTCTTTAGTAACAGCTGAACCTACAAGTCCCTCCATGCCCTTGCCCCCCAGTACCTATCGGACATCCTCCACCCGCATGCCCCACCCCGGAACCTGCGGTCCTCAGACTCTGGCCTGCTCACCACCCCCCGCACCAAACTGAGAACCTTCGGGGACAGAGCTTTCAGCGTGGCAGCCCCCACCCTCTGCGGAGATTCGCAACATCCCCACACTGGACGCCTTCAAAGGACCCTCAAGTCCCATCTGTTCATCAAGGCTTTCGGCCCTTAAATCGATCTGTTGTTTTGTCTGTCTGACCTTTGTTTTGTTTTGTTTGTGCTTGCCCTATTCCTGTAAAGCGACCTTGGGTCCCTTGAAGGCGCTATAGAAATCTCAGTTATTATTATTATTATTTAGCTGAAAGAGAGCGGTTTGAGGCTAGAATGATCCGTTTGGTATTTTGAGCAAAACACATCATAGACATGTTTTTTATATTTTTTTATATATCTGAGACGCGTAATATATGCCTAAAAATAGCATGATAGGAGACCTTTAAGATGAACTAGTGATTATATCTGACTGTTTCAGCTCCTTCTGCACATTCTTGTTGATGTATTGTGATTTTAAAAAGGTGTGTATTATCATCTGGACGACAGCTGGAAATGAGCCATGTTGGCTAAAGTCGATTAACGGGGACTGTCCACGACACCATACACAAATAAACTACATTAGTATATTTTCCTACTCGGATTTGTGGGGGTTCCTCCCTCGGCCAGCGGGTAGTCGAGCGTTCGGATCAGCAGCGTCATGTCTTCGTGTCGGCCGCAGAAAGTCGCTCTCTGTCGCCCGGACACGTAGACGTCGTGATGGAGACGTTTGATTCGCTCCACCACGGACTGAGCCACGGCCTCCAAACTGTTCTGCAACGCCAGCTCTGCCGCCACCATCGCCACGATCTCCTGAGAGAGAAGAGACGCAGAGAGGCGTTAGGAGAACCAAAGGAGGACATGAGGAGGAGGATATAGAGGAATGAATACAATATGTAGGAGAAAGAAAACGAAAAGGGTGACGAAATCAAGACGGAAAAGTTACAAAAACAACAATTTTAGCTTGTTTTAAACCAAACATGGCTTTGCGACGAGAGGAGAGAGGAAGGCTGACGTTAGGAGAACTAAAGGAGACGAGGAGGATATACAGAAAGGAATGTAGGGGAAAGAAAACTAAATTGATGAAGAAAACAAGACGGAAAAGTTACAAAAGACAAAATGTTTCTTTGAAGAACGTCAGCTTGCTTTAAATTTTAAACTTGCTTTTATACATTCCTGTTTGTCTCTCTTAGTTTGATGAGAACAAACGCCTCTAAAGAACTTAAGACGAAGTGGATGATAAGAAAATAAACCACGGGAGGAAAGCTGTAGTTTAATAGAACCAATTGACCAAAAAAAGCGAAGGTTAAGTGCGACAAGAGACGGAGAGAGGAAGGCTGACGTTAGGAGAACTAAAGGAGACGAGGAGGAGGATATACAGAAAGGAACATGTAGGGGAAAGAAAACTAAAATGGTGAAGAAATCAAGATGGAAAAGTTACAAAAAACACCATTTTAAGAAAGTAACGTAGGGTTTTAATTTGGACCCAACACGGCTTTGCTTTGTCGTCACATGTCCATTTGTTTCTCTTAGTTTGATGAGAACAAACACCTCTAAAGATCTGGATGATAAGAAATTAAACCACAGGAGGGAAACTGTTAAAACGCTGAAGAGAAAGATGTTTTAGTACAAAAGGGAAATTAATAGAACCAAAAGAAGAGTAGGTTAAGTAGAGTCCCCTCTCTCCCACCGCTCTTAAAAACGTATTTTATTTAAGGCATTAGAATAATCTGCTTTAATACAGAACGTGAATGCTGTACCAGGAAAGACATCCAAAGAAGTGAAGAAGAAAAAATGGTTAGTACAAGAAGTGTCTCGATGTCATGAAGTAAACGGTTATTTTGTGTTTTTTTGTAATTATTGAGTGTTCTTGTATTTTAATGTGTGAGTTTTTTTTATACCTCGGGACTGTGGGAAACAGTATTTCGATCTTTCTGTGTGTACAAAGATATGTTGAGATTGACGATGACTGATGACGTCAACGTGAAGAAGAAAATAGGATGTCTCTGAAGTTATGAGTAGTGAGTGGAGAGACATCAATGCAGGAATTTAACCTAAAAAAGCAGCAGGTGAGGGGGAGTGTTCAGGGTGCGTTGGATTCCCTCACCTGGTTGGCCTGTTCGGGGCCGTGTGCAGACTCCAGAGCGTTGATGAGTCCTTCAGACATCAGCAGCAGGAAGCCCGTCACGTTCTCCAGACTCTGAACGCCGTGGATCTCCGGCTCCGAGATCACCGGCTTGCCCTTCGCCACACTGAAGAAACAAATCAATAATTCAGCTTGATTCAAGATGCAGCTGTTACTGTAATGTGTGCAGAGCGGCTAGGGGTGGGGAGATAATCCATACAGCAGAGTATCGGGATACTTTGCGTGGCGATATTGTATCACGGACGCCAAGTATGGATATGTTATGATATGAACTGTAGCAGATCCCTCCGGAAGATGGCCGTACGCTTGACTGATGATTTCTAATATATTGAAAACTCCAAACACCATCATAAGAACGACACAAAGACACGAAACAACAAATGAAGCTCAGTGCAAGTTCAACCAGGAAGACCGTCTTTTCTCATTCATTTACTAGTGTCTATGCTACTACTCTCTCTCCTCTCAATAAGCGATCGGGGCGTCACTCCCGAGCTTAACCAATCACTTCGCTCTATTCTCACAAGCCTATCATAGCGCACTGCTAAACCTTTTAAATCTGCTCTCCCCTCTGTCAGCTGTCATTTCAGGTGACTCGACGCAAACCTCCTCCACCAATAAAAGGCAATACAGGACCTGTATAACATCTCCTGATGTCAAAATATAAAACAAATACAATCTGTCCCTTTAGGAGCAATGTCTAACATGTGTAATTACCTTGTGAGTGTGTGAGGCCATTATGCCTAAATAAAGGTACTCAAGCTTTACTCTATTTTCAAGTTGTTCTTCAGAAAGACGAGTTAGTCTACGTTGTCAGTAGTGAGGGCAGATCTGTTGGCGGTAACAGTAGATGTGTATGTGTGTGTGTATACAGTAGATGTATGTATGTGTGTATATGTATGTGTGTGTTGTGTGCAGTAGATGTGTATGTTTAGGTATTTGCTGCATGTATAAATAGATTCTTTAGATTGCAGTCACCTGAGCAGGTCGATATCGTTGTAGTTGAATTTAACTCGATAATCTCCGAGTCTCCGGGTGCTGCTCTGACTGAGATCAGTCCCGCCTGCCTCACACGGGCCGAGTCCACACCTGGACAGAGAGGAGGAGGTGAGGAGGTGAGGAGGAGGTGAGGAGGCATTGAAGAGAGGAGGAGGCATTAAAGGAAAGGAGGAGGAGGAGGTGAGGAGGCATTAAAGAGAGGAGGAGGAGGAGGTGAGGAAGTGAGGAGGATAGGAGGCATTAAAGAGAGGAGGAGGAGGAGGTGAGGAGGTGAGGAGGCATTAAAGAGAGGAGGAGGAGGAGGAGGAGGCGGAGGAGGAGGAGAGGAGGAGGAGGAGGAGAGGAGGAGGAGGAGAGGAGGAGGTGGGAGGAGGTGGGAGGCATTAAAGAGAGGAGGAGGCTTAAAGAGAGGAGGAGGAGGAGGGGAGGAGGGAGGCAATTAAGAGAGGAGGAGGATTGAGCATTAAGAGAGGAGGCGGAGGAGGGAGGAGGAGGAGGAGGAGGAGGAGGAGGAGGAGGCATTAAAGAGAGGAGGAGGCATTAAAGGGAGGAGGAGGAGGAGGAGGCATTAAAGAGAGGAGGAGGCATTAAAGAGAGGAGGAGGAGGAGCGGAGGAGGAGGAGGCATTAAAGAGAGGAGGAGGCATTAAAGAGAGGAGGAGGAGGGAGGAGGAGGAGGAGGGGAGGAGGAGGAGGAGGCATATTAAAGAGAGGAGGAGGAGGAGGAGGGCATTAAAGAGAGGAGGAGGAGGGGATGGCATTAAAGAGAGGAGGAGGAGGAGGCATTAAAGAGAGGAGGAGGCATTAAGAGAGGAGGAGGAGGAGGAGGAGGTGAGGAGGAGGCATTAAGAGAGGAGGAGAGGAGGAGGAGGAGGAGGAGGAGGAGGAGGTGAGGAGGCATTAAAGAGAGGAGGAGGAGGAGGAGGAGGAGGAGGAGGAGGGAGGAGGAGGAGGCATTAACGAGAGAGGAGGCATTAAAAGAGAGGAGGAGGAGGAGGAGGAGGAGGAGGAGGAGGAGGAGGCATTAAGAGAGGAGGGGAGGAGGAGGAGGAGGAGGCATTAAAGAGAGGAGAGGAGGAGGAGGAGGAGGAGGAGGAGGAGGAGGCATTAAGAGAGGAGGAGGAGGAGGAGGAGGAGGAGGAGGAGAGGAGGCATTAAAGAGAGGAGGAGGAGGAGGAGGAGGAGGAGAGGAGGAGGAGGAGGGAGGAGGGGAGGAGAGGAGGAGGAGGACATTAAAGAGAGGCGGAGGAGGAGGAGGAGGAGGAGGAGGAGGAGGAGGAGGAGGAGGAGGAGGAGGAGGAGGAGGCATTAAAGAGAGGAGGAGGAGGAGGAGGAGGAGGAGGAGGAGGAGGCAGGGGTCCTGCAGGATTCACCAACTCAAATGTAAGAATTGTGTGTGTGTGTCTTTGTGTGTGTGTGTGTGTGTGTGTGTGTGTGTGTGTGTGTGTGTGTGGTGTGTGTGTGTGTGTGTGTGTGGTGTGTGTGTGTGTGTGTGTGTGTGTGTGTGTGTGTGTGTGTCCACAGCACCTCCGCTTTTAGGGTTGAGGTGGACCCAAACGTAGCCCGTTAACCGAAACGTGGTTGCTAGGTTACTAGCTGGGTGTTCTCCTATAAGGGGCCGATGCCAAAGTTACTGGATCCATGTTGTTTATTCAATACAGATCGTGAGGGGGGCTGAACGGCTCTGACCGGCTGGTTGACTCTGCGCCCGGGCGTTTAGACGCCATCGCAGCACAGAGCATCCTTCAAATCCATCATCTAAGACCCTTCTACATCATATCTAACACCTTTCTTAAACATTTAATTTGAAGACCCCGCGGGAACCCTGGGAGGAGGAAGAGAGGAAGAGGTTAAAGAGAGGAGGAGGAGGAGAGGAAGGAAGGAGAGGTTAAAGAGAGGAGGAGGAGGAGAGGAAGAGAAGGAGAGGTTAAAGAGAGGAGGAGGAGGAGAGGAAGAGACGGAGAGGTTAAAGAGAGGAGGAGGAGGAGGAGAGGAAGAGAAGGAGAGGTTTAAAGAGAGGAGGAGGAGGGAGGAAGAGAAGGAGAGGTTAAGAGAGGAGGAGGGAGGAGGAGAGGAAGAGAAGGAGAGGTTAAGGAGGAGGAGGAGGAGAGGAAGAGAAGGAGAGGTTAAAGAGAGGAGGAGGAAGAGAGGAAGAGAAGGAGAGGTTAAAGAGAGGAGGAGGAGGAGAGGAAGAGAAGGAGAGGTTAAAGGAGGAGGAGGAGGAGGAGGAGAGGAAGAGAAGGAGAGGTGTTAAAAGGAGGAGGAGGAGGAGAGGAAGAGAAGGAGAGGTTAAAGAGAGGAGGAGGAGGAGAGGGAAGGAGAAGGAGAGGTTAAAGAGAGGAGGAGGAGAGGAAGAGAGGAGAGGTGTAAGGAGGAGGAGGGAAGAGAGGAAGAGAGGAGAGGTTAAAGAGAGGAGGAGGAGGAGAGGAAGAAGGAGAGGTAAAGAGAGGAGGAGGAGGAGGAGAGGAGAGAGAAGAGAGGAGAGGTTTAAAGAGAGGAGGGGGAAGGGGGAAGAGAGGAGAGAAGGAGAGTTAAAGAGAGGAGGAGGAGGAGGAGGAGGAGGAGGAGGAGGAGGGAGGAGGAGGAGGCGGAGGAGGAGGAGAGAGGAAGAGAAGGAGAGGTTAAAGAGAGGAGGAGGAGGAGAGGAAGAGAAGGAGAGGTTAAAGAGAGGAGGAGGAGGAGAGGAGAGAAGGAAGAGGGTTAAAGAGAGGAGGAGCGGAGGAGGAAGAGAAGGAGGTTAAGAGAGAGGAGGAGGAGAGAGAGGAAGAGAAGGAGAGGTTAAAGAGAGGAGGAGGAGGAGGAGGAGGAGAGGAAGAGAAGGAGAGGTTAAAGAGAGGAGGAGGAGGAGGAGAGGAGGAAGAGAAGGAGAGGTTAAAGAGAGGAGGAGGAAGAGAGGAAGGAAGGAGAGGTTTAAAGAGAGGAGGAGGAGAGGAAGGAAGGGTTAAAGAGCGGAGGAGAGGAGGAGGCGGAGGAGGGGAGGAGGAGGAGGAGGAAGAGAAGGAGGAGGAGGAGAGGAAGAGAAGGAGAGGTTAAAGAGAGGAGGGAGGAGAGGAGAGAGGGAAGAGAAGGAGAGGTTAAAGAGAGGAGGAGGAGGAGGAGGAGAGGAAGAGAAGGAGAGGTTAAAGAGGAGGAGGAGGAGAGGAAGAGAGGAGAGGTTAAAGAGAGGAGGGAGGAAGAGAGGAAGAGAAGAGAGGAGAGGTTAAAGAGAGGAGGAGGAAGAGAGGAAGAGAAGGAGAGGTTAAAGAGAGGAGGAGGAGGAGAGGAAGAGAAGGAGAGATTAAGAGAGGGGAGGAGGAGAGGAAGAGAAGGAGAGGTTTAAAGAGAGGAGGAGGAGGAGAGGAAGAGAAGGAGAGGTTAAAGCGAGGAGGAGGAAGAGAGGAAGAGAAGGAGAGGTTAAAGAGAGGAGGAGGAGGAGGAGAGGAAGAGAGGGGAGGTTAAAGAGAGGAGGAGGAGGAGAGAAAGAGAAGGAGAGGTTAAAGAGAGGAGGAGGAAGAGAGAGGAAGAGAAGGGAGGTTAAAGAGAGGAAGAGGAGGAGGAGAGGAAGAGAGGGAGAGGTTAAGAGAGGAGGAGGAGGAGAGGAGAGAAGGAGAGGTTAAAGAGAGGAGGAGGAGGAGGAGGAGAGGAAGAGAAGGAGAGGTTAAAGAGAGGAGGAGGAGGGAGAGGAAGAGAAGGAGAGGTTAAGAGGGAGGAGGAGGAGGAGGAGAGGAAGAGAAGGAGAGGTTAAAGAGAGGAGGAGGAGGAGAGGAAGAGAAGGAGAGGTTAAAGAGAGGAGGAGGAGGAGAGGAAGAGAAGGAGAGGTTAAAGAGAGGAGGAGGAGGAGGAGGAGGAGAGGAGGAGGAGGAGGAGGAGGAGAGGAAGGAGAAGGAGAGGTTAAAGAGAGGAGGAGGAGGAGAGGAAGAGAAGGAGAGGTTAAGAGAGGAGGAGGAGAGGAGGAGGAAGAGGAAAGGAGAGGTTAAGAGAGGAGGAGGAGGAGGAGGAGGAGAGAGGAAAAGAAGGAGAGTTAAAGAGAGGAGGAGGAGGAGAGGAAGAGAAGGGAGAGGTTAAAGAGAGGAGGAGGAGGAGGAGGAGAGGACAAACAGAGGATGACAGCCGAGGAAGAGGAGGAGATTTAGAGAGGAAGCATGGAGGCTGGAGCTCAGATCAGTTGTGTGTGTGTGTGTGTGTGTGTGTGTGTGTGTGTGTTGTGTGTGTGTGTGTGTGTGTGTGTGTGTGTGTGTGTGTGTGTGTGTGTGTGTGTGTGTGTGTGTGTGTGTGTGTGGTTGTGTGTGTGGTGTTGTGTGTGTGTGTGTGTGTTGTTGTGTGTGTGTGTGTGTGTGTTGTGTGTGTGTGTGTGTGTGTGTTGTGTGTGTGTGTGTGCAGCACGGAGGTCTCACCCAGCGCAGCGAGTCTCTGCAGCTCCTCCTCGTTCTCCGGTTGTGCGGGCGTCCGATCTGAAAGGACCTGGTTCTGCCCGTCGCTGCTCGACTTGCACAGAAGAGCCCGGTTGGTTCCTGAAGACACGGGGACACACGCTTTAACGGCAGGGTACCTTTCGAGTCTCGGTACACCGCGCAACACTAGTTTACATTTTAGCAAACGGTTGATGTGACTTTTACAAATATATAAATGTAATAGTCTGGAGACTGAATTCCCTGCCGTCCAAATCTAAAACTGTGATTGTGATATTTAAAGAAAGTCCTAACCCGGCGTTAGCCTGACATCTACTGGAGGAAAGCAGCAATAAGTGGAACGTGTAGAAATTCTTAGGAAGCCATAATATTTCCCAGCAGGAGACCAGGGGACACTAAAGAGTGACGCACACAGCTGGGAGACCAGAGGACACTAAAGAGTGACGCACACAGCTGGGAGACCAGGGGACACTAAAGAGTGACGCACACAGCTGGAGACCAGGGACACTAAAGAGTGACGCACACAGCTGGAGACCAGGGGACACTAAAGAGTGACGCACACAGCTGGAGACCAGGGGACACTAAAGAGTGACGCACACAGCTGGAGACCAGGGGACACTAAAGAGTGACGCACACAGCTGGAGACCAGGGGACACTAAAGAGTGACGCACACAGCTGGAGACCAGGGGACACTAAAGAGTGACGCACACCGCTGGAGACCAGGGGACACTAAGAGTGACGCACACAGCTGGAGACCAGGGGACACTAAAGACTGACGCACACAGCTGGAGACCAGGGGACACTAAAGAGTGACGCACACAAGCTGGGAGACCAGGGGACACTAAAGAGTTGACGCACACAGCTGGCGACCAGGGGGCACTAAAGAGTGACGCACACAGCTGGAGACCAGGGGACACTAAAGAGTGACGCACACAGCTGGAGACCAGGGGACACTAAAGACTGACGCACACAGCTGGAGACCAGGGGACACTAAAGGTGACGCACACAGCTGGAGACCAGGGGACACTAAAGACTGACGCACACAGCTGGAGACCAGGGGACACTAAAGAGTGACGCACACAGCTGGGAGACCAGGGGACACTAAAGACTGACGCACACAGCTGGAGACCAGGGGACACTAAAGAGTGACGCACACAGCTGGGAGACCAGGGGACACTAAATAGTGACGCACAGAGCTGGAGACCAGGGGACATTAAAGAGTGACGCACACAGCTGGAGACCAGGGGACACTAAAGACTGACGCACACAGCTGGAGACCAGGGGACATTAAGAGTGACGCACACAGCTGGAGACCAGGGGACACTAAAGAGTGACGCACACAGCTGGGAGACCAGGGGACACTAAAGAGTGACGCACACAGCTGGAGACCAGGGGACACTAAAGAGTGACGCACACAGCTGGAGACCAGGGGACACTAAAGAGTGACGCACACAGCTGGAGACCAGGGGACACTAAAGAGTGACGCCACACAGCTGGAGACCAGGGGGACACTAAAGAGTGACGCACACAGCTGGGAGTCCAGGGGACACTAAAGAGTGACGCACACAGCTGGAGACCAGGGGACACTAAAGAGTGACGCACACAGCTGGGAGACCAGGGGACACTAAAGAGTGACGCCCACAGCTGGAGACCAGGGGACACTAAGAGTGCGCACACAGCTGGAGACCAGGGGAACACTAAAGAGGACGCCCACAGCTGAAGGCGACCAGGGGAGGACACTAAAGAGTGACGCACACAGCTGGAGACCAGGGGCACTAAAGAGTGACGCACACAGCTGGAGACCAGGGGACACTAAAGAGTGACG